>PNEQ01003820.1:0-16455 GCA_003012365.1 Medauroidea extradentata
AGGAGTAATTGTGTGCATAACTAATTGTGTTGTGAGAGTTCTAGTTGATTACTGTTTTGTGTATTTCGTAGCTTTGTGAGCTATTAAATCCAGTACTTAATTTAACTCTTTTATTTGTAATTATAAGACCTCTATCCCAAAGAACTCATGGGAATTGCCCACATATAAAGTTTGTGTTCTCCAAACTTGTAACAATATTAAAAGAGTGAACTACCAAGCTCTCATTTGGAAGAAGTGTTTAGAAGCTGACCCGGACCTACCAACTCCAGAAGAACATGGCTAGATTTCTGCAACAGACAATGATGGAAGAACGTACCTGGAAGTGAAGTGGATGGACTGTTCCCCAGCTCCTGATGCTGTTTTAGAACTGATGGCGTGTTCTTGCTCAAGAAAATGTGTTATGCCGTCATGTCAGTGTATATATAACGACTTAAGATGTACAGATATGTGCAAGATACAAGACTGTTCCTATAATGAAATACACATTTTGGATTCAGGAATACAAAATGATGACAGAAGTGAAGACGAAGACTAGTATTTTATCAAGGTTTCAAGTTAGCGTGCATATACTATTTAAGGTTTTAAGATAAAAAAATATTTTTTTTTAAATTAAGATATTAACTTTTAAGAAGATTGTAATAAAATACTACAGTGAATTTGTATCACAACAAATTTTCCAAATTGGCAGATAAAAGCTACTCGATATTAAGTCTTTCGCCTGCGTGAGGTCGAGTACAATAACTGTGTGAATTCCGTGCCAGTCTTGCACTGCAGGAAAACGAAGCTTTGCTGTCCGCTTCTCCCCCCCCCCCCCTCTGGCGATACCAATAGGTCCGGCGCCTCCTATTCCACACTTTCCTCCCTCTTCCTCTTCTCTTTTACAACGGTTTGCCATAGCAAGGGAGGGTGTGTAAGCCGCCAGTCACTAGTCTCTGTGGGCGGGAGTACTACGAAGAGCAGTACGCCAACCTTGAGTAGACTCAGCACATTCCCCCCCGGACACTCCTGATTCAAATTTCTGTGTTAGTTTTCTTTTCATAGCAGCATGTTTCGACACACGTAAAGTGCTTGCGCAATGCTGCTAGACCAATGCGCTGATAACTACACATTTTTTACTGTTACATTTATATCCAATCAGACTACGATTTTTTCTGCCCAATTAATGGCGCATTACTGGAACTCTAATGGTATCAATTTAACAATTTAAAACGATAGCTGCTTATTCTCTTAAATTTAATATTTCCATAAAACAAATTTTGAGCATGGAAGGCAAAGTCGCGACGGTAAAAGCAGACACACACATGAAGTGGTAGCGCTCGCTCTCTGGGAGAGTTTTTCGCAGCAGTGTGTGTTCAGACAAAGTAGGATATCCCGGGTCCGATTAAATATCAGTATTTAGCAAGTGCACTGCGTCGGTGAAAGTCGCAGGTTGTAATATTTAAACGGCCCCTATGTAGTATCAATATGTTTTATGCATGAAGTAGCAGTCCCCTGTGGCTTTGCCCGCGAGTATTATTCACAACTGATAATATTTACTTTAATAGAAAAACCTCTTTGTACACCTTCAGTCATCAATTGTTAGAATGTCCAAGCTGCTAGTTGAGCTAACTCTGCAGAGGGATAAGTAGCTATAACTGTTCACGCGAAAAAAACAGTCTTAGGTTTGTCCCTGCCACTAACAGCGACTTAACATGGGCCTTATTTATAGCACTACAAAGTTGACATTCTGGGGCAGTTACAGGATGTTAAATGTAAGAGGTAAATCGAATGGAAAACGTTAGATTTATCCTGTGCACAACCATTGATGACGGTGCCTTGAATTACATATTTTCAAAATATTCACTTAAAGATTAATGCTACTAGAAAATTTTGGTGGGAAAAGGTTTCACGGAAAGGTATTTGGAGTCCCAACCTTGAGATTAGTGAGATGACGTATGTGAGCTGATGTTGTCGAAGAACCTAAGTGGAAAATGAACTGCGTAGTCAGTTTTACCCCTTTAAAACGACTACATGTAAATTGCACTAATTTGATCTGCCTTGAATTTTTTGTGCCAGAATTGAACGTTCACACGCAGCTTTTAACGGAATTCGAGCTCAGAACCTCCCGGAATGTAGACCTGAGCTACAAACAACTGCGTCACGTAATGTTGAAATAATTCATGATAACAGATTTAATTTAAATAATAAAATATTCATGTCCTGGGCTCACAGAGGTTGTACAAGACCACGTCTCGATATGTTACGGTAGAGTGAAACTCATGTATAATTTATTTCTCGCTGTTCGTACTTGCTTTTCGGATCGTCTGCATTCTAAGTTCACAATTTTAGTTTTATTCTTCATAATCATGCTACCTTATACGGTAAAAAAACTTACATATATTTTTTAATTACTTATGTAAGCATCACTCTTACGCGAACAACACCTCAATATCTCTATCGGGTAGATAGATATCATGGGTTCATGGAAAACAAATTTTGTACTTTTTCACCACTTTGGGTGTTGAATTTAGAAAAATTTTAATTTCACATCTTAAGACATTTGTATTAGCATTCAATTGAAGTGATAATTACGACTGTAGCTCGTTCAGTCGAATCAAAATCGATTGTTTATTTTTAAAAAGTCAAATATGATCCCTGCAAAAATTATCTGTATATCTCGACGGGTTTGTTATATAGGATTTACCTAAGATACATTACAGGTATTTTCACCTCCTAAGAGAGTGAATTTTTAAAAACCCTTTAATCACGTTTTAGAATATTTTATTGGTGTCTCGTGGACGTGATAATGGCAGGCAGTGTTCAAGATATATCGACGATTAATTGAAAAAACACTTCACCTATTTTTGACCATTTTCACCTCCTTAGGTGGCGAATTTCGAAAATTCGTGAAACTAATGTTCAGGTATTTGAGTAAGCATCCATCTTAAAATAAAATCACGCCGCAATAAAAAAAATGTGGTCGATTTATATCAATTGTGAATTGAAAACACATTTTACCCTTTCATTACCTCTTAGGGGCCAAATTCGGAAAATATATTTCAATGGTGTTTAGATATTTACATAAGCATCAATCTAAAGTAAAGAGCACTATGATATATAGATTGGTTCGATAGATATACAAGAATAATCTAAAACACATTTCATGTATTTTCACTCCCTTAAGTATCAGATTTCGAAATGTCTTTAAGTCCTACATTATTCATTTGTTTGAATACATAACCATTAGAAGTAAAAATGACAACGTAGCCAATTATGTTTAAGTGGTATTGACGATTCATTAAAAACATATCCCCCCTTTTTTTACTGCTTGGAGGTTGAATTTAAAAAAAAAATCCTAAAACTATTTTTGGATATTATTGTAAGCAACATTTTGAAGTGAAAACCACCTTTCTATCCTATCCCGAAGTATTACAAAGATATCGATAACAAATCCGAAACACATTTAAGGTCTTTTCACCCTCTTAAATGTTGTGAAGAGAAAATCTGTAGAGAACCTAACTAACAACCGGTGTGTTGTACACGTCTGTAAACATAATATTTTTTTAAAAATTTAAACCAAGATTTTAATAGTAAAATTGGAAAAAAGGAGTACAAAAACTGCGAACTTTCGTTTGTGCTTTAGTTTTCGAATTAACTAATAACAGTTGACGCTCTGCATAATGTTCGGTAGCCTTGGTATTCGTAGACCTTGCGTAGGTATTAGTCCAGGCAATTTAGTTCAAAAATCTCTGATTAAGGGAAAAAATCGTGTAGTTTGTAAAATTTGCATAGGTGTAAGGGAAAGTATACCGAACAACATACTAAAAGTCCCCATTGGTGTGAGGTGAGCGGGGGGTGTGGGAACGGTTTAAATGTTAATTTTAGTGGTTTTCTTTAAGTAGCGCCCAAACTATGGGATGTAGCAAAAATTAATTCCTATACCAAATTAAAGAGAACATAATTTCCCACAAAAAACCTAAATAAAATATTCCTATAAAATCAATATGTAAGGAAATGCAGGATGTTGAAAATTGCAGAAATGTGAAACTTATTGTTATATTGACTGTATTAGAAAAAATAAATAATCAGTCTTTTAATTTTATAGTTGAACCATTTATAAAAATTATGGCAATGTTATTCATCTTTATGTTTCATATAATAAAATAATCAAGTTATTTAAATCGAGCACTGATGAAAATGTTATTGACAATGAGTTACAGTTGTAACTTCAATATTTAATTTTTTAAAAGAAATTTTATGTTCTATGGCACAATAATTATCTGCTTCTTTACGAATATGATTTTGTGGTTTACAAAGTAGGGTTTTTATATATTTTCAAATATAGATTTTATATATAAAATGTTAATGGAAACATACTAATACATTATTAGTGACAATTAGTCCGGAAAGAACTCTTCTACGCGTCTTGTGAGGATTTGTAAGCCATGTGCACATATTATTTATTTGTACATTATTACTGGGCAGTACTGTCGTCGATGGATCTATGAAGGAACAAAGCCACAAGTTTCAGGTTTTTCAAATCGTTGATCAGTTCTGTGAATGTTATTGTCTGGAGTTTTTTTAACGACATGTTTGTCTCTGTTATTGAATATCACACAAATTGAGGAAGTATGTAGTGTACTGAAAATTGCTGAAAAATATATTATATTTTACTCCTGCTTTGTTACGAACGTTTCTAGAATACGGATCTGTTATGTTATGAGTTATCTCCATTCCCATTGGCTGTCTTCAATGAAGGTGTTTTGAGGAAGACAAAGAAGTCAACTCTCTGTGATGCACTTCCTGTAGTAAGTCCTTACATGAATACAATAAACATCAAAATGAGTACTAATGTTGTAGATGGTGGCTTCCTCCTATACCGAGTAAAATGGAGGGTTGGGAGCGAGTTTTCTTCAATTTGTGATCAATATGTAGCCTACACGTTCAAGCATTATGGTGAACACTGTGTTGTTTGTAGTTTTCAATGGATATAGTGATGTCAACAGTACAAAAAGAGCAGAACAGAAGAAGTACCACAAAAACTTATGTTGATAATAAGTTTGATGAGAACATGATTGTCACCGTTCAACAGGAACAATTTTTTGGCAAATGAAAGGAATAAAACAAGGCTTATTCATTACCTCGCACAGAAAATGACGGCCAGCGGAATAGAAACTGAGGTCGCTACAGGTGATGCTGATATTACAATCGTGAAATGTGGGATAGAAAAAGGAAGCACTTCCACTAATGTGGTTATTATTGGGGAAGACATGGACTTGGTAGTGCTAATGACTGCTTTGGCACCACCACATAGCAACATTTCTTTCTTTAAGCCTAGCAGGGGTCAAGTAGATGCATAATTATGTTTATCAAATTCTCTCCAAGAAATACCATTTTCTCAATCCATCCTCCTTCTTCACGCTTTCAGTGGCTGTGATACGACCTCAACCATTTCTTATAAAAGTAAAGCAGCTATTGTCACACTATACAAAAGACAACAAAATCTGATAAGAGATACTGCTGAAATATTTATAACCCCTTATATACACCTGATGCTGTGTCACAAGTTGGTGAGAAGATGTTCCTTGCTGTATACACAGACAACGCTAAATAACATAATTTGAATGTTCATCGGTATTCAGCATACCTCAAATCATCAACCAAGGCCAAAGCAAATCTCTCTTCACTTCCTCCCACCAAAGACTCAGCAAAGCAATCAGTGGGAATGGGCCAGAGGAGAAGGTGAATCCCTATTTCTAATAAAAACATTGACACAGTGGCTCCTGACACAGTTCTAAACGACATATTTTGCCGCTGTACAAATAGGTGTGGTGTACGATGTAGATGTCGGAAAACAGACATTATATGCACATCTGTTTGTGGAACCGGCCATGGTACATGCACCAACATTACACAATCAGAAGAAGTAGAAGAGTGTTTCAAATTTATGAAGTCTACACATATGTCATTTACATATCTTGTACTTTGTAATATGTTATGTGTTCATAATGAAATTTTAATTTATCAATAAAAAAGACATGTAAACATTTATTGTGGTAATTAGTACTTATAATAGTAAAAAAAAACTTTATTATTAAAGACACTTAATTAATTTTAATTAATAGAACATTTAAAATATTCAAAAAATTATATAGGCCTACGTAGGCCCTACTGTTTTTATTTTGACACTTTGTTGCATACATCATGTTTTCCATTGCAATTGAAATTGTATTTTTTTAATATTAGCCCTGTTTTAGATTTGTAATATGTATATATATATATATATATCTGTGTGTGTGTGTGTGTGTAAAACTCTTTACAACTTGAAAATGTATGTTTTGACACTGAAAATATAATGGCTTTCAGTCTGTATTTTTTATGTATGTACATTCCATATCATGTTTCTAAATTCCAAAATAATAATTATCACGAGTTTTAGTGTTGCGTTCATCCTCTTGTTTATACTATTTTGTGCAAAACATGACAAAAATCAAATTATCGCCTAATCTTTTTCAAATATAACCAACATATCAAGAAGTTTAAAATGATGCTATTTTCAACACTCTTGAATATCCTTAAGGTGGGAACATCACTACATATTTTACATGGGAAAATCACACTACTTTCATGACTGATAGCTCAAAGCTGAGACGTCAGACCGAAACCAAACTTTTTTGTGCCAACGACAATGTTGTTGTAAGTAAAGAAACTAATTTATTTCCAATGTAGTGCTTCTAAAAATATATTTTAAAAATCTCAAATACATCAAACTTTCAATTTGAGAAAATTTTATTTTTCTATTAGTATCTCTATTGAGTTTTGTGTAACTTCTTCAAATATATATTTGTTTGTATGTGTTCATGGTACTGTTTTCATGCAAACGACCAGAGAAAATTTGTTATTTAGTTCCAAGCTTTTCCATGAGAGAGCGCACCTAAAAGATGCTCCCCCCACCACCGGCGGGCACTTTCCCCTCCTTGGGTCGAGCCACAAAGCACCATCCGACTAAATTGGTGTGTAAGTTAAGTTCGCGTTTATCCCGTCCGTTGGAATCGCCCGACGGGAACCATGATCCAATTGTTATGTCAATCATCCTAGCTTATGTCATGGTTTTAAGTTTTTATCTCGCAGTCCGAATGAACCTAGTTAGGCAGAAGTATAGTAATAGACATATATTAATGTTCATTCACCTATGCTTCTATCCTTAGAATAGTAGCAATGCCGTTTTTGTGAAGTGTGAAGTGTGATGTGTGAAGTGTTTGTGGTTGGCAAATTTCGCGACACAATATACGCAAGCAATCTACAAACTATGTGCAGACAAAGATTACTATGGCATTTTTAAACATGTGATGAATACATTTATTCTCTCTTATAGTTTTTTCAATGTTGCCGTTGACAGTAAAAAAACAAATTAAACACATGTTACAGCTTTGCAGATAATTTGCACACTTTTCAAAGAAGCTAGAGTAATTAATCACTAGGCCTACAACATATATGTAACAGAAGTTTCTGCAAACAGCAACGGAAATAGCTGGAAACATCTTTCCCTGATCTAAAACTAATTTCGTTTCTCACGCAAATTGTGTATTTTCCTCAATCGTCTCAGAATCTTTCAGTCTGGTTAACTCAATCTTCTAAGCAACCTGATGAGCAACTGTGTCCCGAAGGCAAGTTGGTTATGTTACAATAAAAGTTGGATCACTGTTTGCCAACAACAATAATATGGCATTTTTTCGGTGCGATATAAATTGTAAGTAAGTCTAGGCATTCGATTCAATCAGTCTTTCACTGTTTCGTTCGAACTCCAAGTGGTTGGTATTCTGTGTATAGTGATATCAATATCCTTTGGTGGGCAACCTTGCCCTTGTTATTTATACCTGTGTAGCAGCTCATGGAAAATAAAGAAATCTAGCCAGCAGAGAAGGTTGTGCTGTTATGACAAATCATATTAATCGTCACAAATACAAAATTATTAATAAAAACAACGCAGAGGCACAAATGAGACACGATATTTCCTTCGTCATGATAGTGACAACATTATATTCTACACAATATTGCCACGCAATTAATAAACACGTAACTTAATGTCTCCCACCATTTATTCTACTCAGAATAAAAATTAGATTTAATAAATACTGCATGTTTACTTATTTTATTTTAACACGAGCGAAATTCAGCACCACGGACGTTTTACAATTTGTCGTGCATATTGCACACTACACTCAGTCATAAATAACACAATGATTATAACAAGCAATAAGATACATAAAAAAACTTACGTGCTAAATTACAGAAGTTATTAATATATAAAATAAAACTAAGTCTGTTTCACAAAAACAATTGAAGAGTTCACATATATTGAGAAATTTTACATATGCTGAATTAGTATCCTGTCATTTTTATATAGTTGTTTTATTTCTTTTTAATTTTTTTGTTTGATTTTGGCCTGTCAGTAAGAGCTCTTTGTACTTTTTCTTAAATACACTTAATGATCCAGTTTTATTTTTTAAGTTGGTGGGTAACTCGTTCCAGACAAGACTGGCCATGTAGCTGAATGATAGCTTAAATGCTGTACTGTTGTGACGTGGTATTTGGGAGTTAATTTTATTGCTGGTGTACGAATGGATAGAGTTTAGCTGTAGTAATTTAGATGTTTACAATTTTGGAGTGTTTTTGTGGAGGATTGATTTGAGTTATTAGGTAAAGATAAATTGTCGTCTGTTTATAATTTTCAGCCAGCCGGTTTTAATTAATGGTTCTGTGACGTGGTCCCTTCGGTTTAGATTATAAACTTACCTCACACGTGCATTCTGAAGTTTTTGTACCCTGTATTGCAAAGAATTGTCTATGCTACAGAAAATGCCAGAGCAGTAGTTAAATGAGAATAAAACAATAGTATCACAAAACTTGAGTTTCAGAGAAGGTAGAAGAATTCGTTTAAATTTATTAAGGTGCTTAAGTTTGTAGTAGCCGGTTTGAAGGAAAGAGGATAAAATGTTTGTTCCACGAGGGATTTTGATCGAAAACAAAATTCCAAGGTTACGATAATTTTTCCATTTGGGAATTACAGCTCCATTAATTTGTCTGTGGTTTAGATGGCAGAAATGTTATAGATGTATGTGTGCAAGTAATGTGCTCGTGTTGAATTTTTATTCAGATATAACTGTATAGTATACGTAAAATGCCCGTTTTCTTCAGCAGACTTAAAACTGGAAAATGCAAAAACTCACGGAATTAATTTTGCCTAGATGGAAAATTGTGGCTCAGTAAAAATAACTGTCAATTCTTTCATGTGCTGGGGCCGCGGTAGCTGAATGGCCGGGCCATTCGCCTCCACCAAGGCAATCCGGGTTCGATTCCTTGGCGGAGTCGATCTCCGGATTTCTGCATGTGGGAATCGTGCCGGACGATACTATTGGTCGGCGGGTTTTCTAGGGATCTTCCTGCTCCTTACTCACCTCATGTCACCCCTCACCAGCGCTGAATTGCTAGGCTATCAAAAACTTGCTATATATGTGAAGTTATATTTTAAAAAATTTATATGAAGACAGTTTGACTATATAATCGACCAGCTATTACACTGTAAACATTTTCGCGGAAGTTTTAGTCTCGTAGGTGCCAAAGTAAACGATTAATGGGCGAACAGACATATTCTCTTTTTAAAAATTGCAGAAATGGTGATGTTATATGTAATAGCGATTATGTGCGGGGGTGAAATTTTAGGGTGGTACAGATTTTAATTTTAACTGAACAATGATAAAGCATTTGTGCTGTGCTGTGTGAAACTATTTTTAGTTAGTATTTTATCTTTCTTATGTAGTCCATATTTAGTTATACGTTTTAACACACAAACAAAATGTTTTATTGCAGTTATGTGTACCACGAAAAATATGTGTTTTCAACATTTCGATTACAACTATTTGAAAACAGTAACCAATTAACATGCATTTTCTTTTGCATAACAGGCTAACACTTCTACAAAGTGTTAGAGATTTTCTGTTGTACATTTTATATTTTTGTGATTCACTTATAAAAATAAGTTTCAATAATATGACAGAAAAATATAAAGAGAACTATAATTTATAAAAATAAATGCAAGAACGATCGGAATTTAAAATTTCTGTATTTTTTCATATTAATTTCAAAACAGTTGATATTGCAACTCTTTAGGCGTGAGAAACGTCGTTGAACACTGTTGGTTACCTTTCACTTTTTTTGGGATAATCCCATTATATTCCGTTGTTGCTTCATCCTCATCTTACTACACCTACATCTACAACATAATAAAACTGCCATATTTCAAAGAAATAGTAGACGTGACATTACTTTACGCACAATGTTTAATGTTAAAGTCCTCATAATTGTGTTGGAAAGAAAAGAAGGAATTTCTTAATTAATGAATTTTTATAATGTAGTGTTTTTAAAAACTTTAATTATTATCGATTTTTAAAACATGCTTAGTACACAGATGAAAAATGGGCATTTAAACAAGCCTAACACAAATTCGTGGCAATAGTATTATTACACAAAAAAATTAATTGCGTTGACTTCTTTTAAAAGAAAATTTACGGCATTGGTTAGTTATTTCGTGATCCTTTGCAAAATGTAGTAACTCGGGTAATGCTTATCGTTTCCCAAAAAACTCGATGGTGGATTCGCATGTTCCGTTAAGTAACACACAAAAAATTACTTTGTAAAAATTCCATCAAATGTGAAATACTGATTAGTTATACATACTTTAAACTGTGAAAAAAATTATGTTCCCGTGTGTTGAGCTGCTGTTATTTAAGTTAATATTTATTTTCCCATATGGTGTAAATTATGGTTTGTTCATGCTGGTCGAATTTACACATTTAATGCTCGGTGAGTGATAGCTACAGTTTTAAAAATGAAACGATGTATTTTCATGTACATTTCACATACTCGTACTGCACTCAATTCAATTATAAATAATGGACATACTCGTGTTGCACTCAATTCAATTAAAAATAAGTATCAAATGCGTCGAAGTATGCTGATAAATCCTTAGTTAACTTTAGAGCCTATAGCACACTACAAACTTGAGAAGTTTAGTGTAGCTTTGAATATTAAATAATTATCGATATTTATGGTAAAAACAAATCACCATGCCTAATTTTGGTTTATGTTAATGTTTTGCCCTACATGTTATCTTATGATTATAAATTTATGTCGGAAACTGACTAGAGCAAGTCGCCTGCACTGCTCTATCTGATGCCAGGCCCGGGCTCGGATACAGGCACAGTGTCATTCGCTACCCCACCCTGACCTTGCGCAGGCTTTCTTGTATTTTGACCTGCAGTGTATTGGCCTGGAGCGTGGGTAGTCACGCAAATCAGTCCCTCGTTCCTTTCTGTTGCGAAGACCGGTTTGCAGAGGTAAACTACTGCCCCGTCCTCCGACCGCTCAGGGCAGTATGTAGTAGAGGTAGCTCCGACAACATGCTTTCCACTTCCCCTTACTCCCCTTCAACTGTCTCGACAGTGCCACTGCGACAGTCTTTGCACTTTGTCTCAGATGTCCCACCTTAAGTATTGATTTTATAGGAATATTTCGTTTATGTTTTTTTTGTGGGAAATTGTATTCTCCTTATTTTGTATATGAATTAATTTTTGCTACAACACATAGTTTGGGCGCTACTTAAGGAAAATTACTAAAATGAACATATAACCGTCCCCCCCCTCTCACCAACCCACCAGTAGGGACTTTTAGTATGTTGTTCAGTATACTTTCCCTTACACCTATGCAAATTTTCAAAACTTCACGATTTTTCCCCCTTTATTTCTTTCGTTTACTGGGCTATATTGTATATAATTTATTCGTAGAAATTTTGTTGTAAAGTTAAACAAAAATGTTAAGAGATACTCTGTTAGTGTTGCATGTTAGTTATGTACTATAGTTTAACTAGTTTTGTCAATATAAGTTTAACTTGAATTGATATTTCCATACTTTTACATTGTAGTAGTGTCTTTGTGTTTTATATTTAATAATTTAATTTATTTTCTACAGTATGCTGTGGGGTGTTAGCAGTAGTACCCGAAATATTGAGGTATTTTAAGACATAACAATGTGTTTTAGTAGCGAATATCTATCGCATGCACAGTGTTTATTAATTTCTCATGATTGCATGTTTTGTAGGTTTAAATTTATTAAATGTGGTTCAGTATGTACAGACAAGTAATTCTTTTTACTAGTGAATATACCATGCAAGGTTATAAAACATGCTAGTAAAACGAATCAGTTTAGTACAAATGATTTTATTGCATGTTTACTTAACATGATAATAGTTAGTTTTATAGAAAATGTTGCAGTATTTTTTTAACCTTGCTGCCAGACCAGTATGTGTGTGTCCCTAGCTAGCTAGGTACACACGTGTTTCAAAATGGAGAGTCTTGTTTGGTGTGACTGTTTAGATTCATTACCAGAAGTCCAATTTGTGGAGGGTGTGTCAAATGAACAGCGGAAGTAATTAATTATGACTGCGGCGGCTTTCTGTAACACAAACATGGGGTTGGTAGCAATAAACAAAGACGCCATAGGCGTGGTGACAGAAAATACAGCCCTCTCTTTCTAGAACAAATGTTCTGATTGGGAGTGTCAAGAGTGAACATAATTGCTTGTACATGTATGTATGTGTGTGTGTGCGTGCTGTTGTTATATTTCTTTAATAGAGAAATTTTTGCTGGAATAATTTCAGATAGGTTGTTATATTTATTATATCTTAAAGACTTGTATTTTTTCTAGCAAAGTGGGCACTACTCCTACAGATTATGGTATACAATACATGCACTTTGAGTAAAATTTGTTTTAAAAAATTTGTAAGTAACGCTGTTTGAAGTTACAGATTGGCAACTGTTAAAATTAGGGTAGCAGTTATAGCATTCGCCATTATCAAAAGCGATCCAGGTTCGTTTCCCGTATGGGTTGATGACGACCTTTCGCATGTAGGAGGTTCGAAGTTGGTTGACAAATGTAGATCGGTAGAGTTTCTCGAGAGTATCCGACACCCCTGCAACATAGGAGCTAATTTCATATTTAATACATATATAGGCCTATATGTACGTAATTACTGATTGCGGTTAAGTTAATTTGCATTCTCGCCTTCACATTTCATGGGTAAGCAAATATAGTCAGACATGGTATCTGTACTTTTAAAGCTGTTTCCTGATACACTCTCTTACTAATATTAGTATTCAGATAATATTTGTTGTGTGGTCATGTCTTTGTTCCCTGACAACTTTAAATTAAACCTATTGGAAATATTTTACATCACAAATGTTTGCTACTCCACCTGTCGTGGACTAGACTGATATGATGTTCAAACACGTGTCTAACTTCTGCTGAAATATGTACTGTGCTATGTCTAATAGTTGACTCGTATCTCACCTTACTTTAATCTGGGGGTTTTCTACGTCTGAGTGTAGTGATCGTCTACGAACATCAGTCCGTAGAGTGAACAGCATGCTTGCTAACTTTCTACTCCTACCACGAATACTAGTGTATAACATGGGTGTTCAGTTGTGGTTACCTGAGCGACCACTGCGAAAGTACATCTACAAGTTGTCTGAGTATATGGTTGTACTGCGATTACAAGATGGTTGCTATCACAAGTACACATTTCTGCACACTGTGCACGTACGTATACACCTGAAGTGATTGCTAGCATGAATGTGAGGTGATAACTGAGTGGATGGTTGTTGGAATATTATATATTAATTATGTATATGCAGTATTGTATGGTTTGTGAGATAAGCATGGTTTGTGTGAGTGTGAGTGTTTGTAAGTTAATTTATGTAGTATTATCTTATTGAATCTATGTATGTATGTGTGTGTTGTAAGCAAATGTATGTATGTAGGTATGAATGTATGAAGGTGATCTATAAAAATATCTATAGAAAATTTTATATAATGTAAAAAGGTAATTACAGTGAAGTTGATGTGAAATGTACAAGATAAACACTCACCTCGGAAGAAAGCATCCAAATGACAATAAAGTCCAATGTTCATGTATAGTTTGGATATACACTGTTGACCGAGTAGGGTGGGGGGAGCGTTTTATACTAGTGATTCCTCCAGCCAACCTCAGTCGAGCTTCGGAAGTCGAGAGGAGAGGATGTCTCTAGAGGTGAGTCTGCATACCCCCTCCTACCTACTCTGCAGTGCCAATGAGTAAATAAGTTGTGATGAATCATTAAATAGCATTGACAAAGACATAATACAATACATTCGTGGTATTCATGTGTCAGAAAATCATATGAACATTACATTTATAACTATTCATTCCTAACATCTTGTATTATATTGAATTCTCTAAGAGGTGCCACCAATTATGTCTTTTAAAAAATTTAGCACGAAAATAATCATGTCAAAATAGTTAACTAGAATCTTTTGAGGTGTACATGATTTACAAACATTTCTTACATTTTTACTTACAATGAAGTAGGGACCATAAGGGCATCATGAGGCAACTGGGAACAAAACCGGCACAAGTCGCATTTGATTAGCACTGTCCCCCCTCCCCCGGGTGGTGCTAGGGCTCTGATTGGTCTAGAGGGTCATTAGGGAGGCATGGTCTTGTCTGGGATTGGTTGTTGGGGTCGTTTGGTACGAATAGCAGTTAAGTGCCATGAGGCCTGTGATTGGCCGAGAGCTTGAGCCCCGCCCCTAGGTGTGGTAGGGTTGGGAAGGGAGAGTAAGGGGAAATTAGGGGAATGGGGTCTTTTGGTACAAGTTGTGCCTAAGCACCATGAAGGGGAAGTGAATATCCCTCTCCTTAAAGCATACTCTTCTACCCTCCCTCTAATGTATAGAATAGTTTTCTAGCCTCTTCTGTCCTTATAGCATGCCCCTGTAGCCTCCCCTATCTTTATAGCATACATCTGTGGCCTATCCTACCACTGCCTGTCCTTGTGACATACCCCTGTAGCCTTTCCTGTCTTAAAGCATACCCTTCTACCCTCCCTCCACCTTATAGCATACCCCCTGCATTAAAGCATACCCCTGTAGCCTCTGCCTCTCCTTATGTCATACCTCTGCACTAAACCATACCCCTGTAGCCTCTCCTCCTTATAGCAGACCCCTGCCTATCCTTATAGCATACTCCTGCATTAAAGTATACTTGCTGTAATCTCTCCTACCCCTTCCCTCTACCTTATATCATACTTCTGCATTAAAGCATACCCCCTGTAGCTTCTCCTACACCCTCCCTCTACCTTATATCATACTCTTCTAGCCTCTCATAAATTGAAGTATACCCTTGTAGCCTCTCCCTCTCCTTATAGCATACCTTTGTAGTATATTCCTCCTCTGCAGCCTACCCTTATAGCATACCCCCTGCAGCATATCCTACCCCCTCCCTATACCTTATAGCATACTCTTCTAGCCTCTCGTGCATTAAAGCATAACCCTGTAGCCTCTCCTTCTCCTTATAGCACACCCCCAGCCTTATAGCATACCCCTGTAGCCTCTACCTCCCCTGCAGCCTACCCTTATAGCATACCTCTGCATTAAAGCATACCCATGTAATCTCTCCTACCCCTCCCTTCTCTATCCTTCCTTATATCATACCCCTGCCTGTTCTTATGTCATACCTCTGCATTAAAGCATACCTCTATAGCCTCACCCATAACCTTAAAGCATACTCCTGCATTAAAGCATACCCCTTGTAGCATCTTATACCCCTTCCTCTACCTTATAGCTCACCGTCTCCCCTGTCTTATGACATACCACTCCCTCCACCCACACCTTATAACATTCCACCTCCATCCTTATACCATACCCTTGTATGCCCCTCCATACTTTCACCCTGCCCATTACCATGTAGCATACTCCCTCCAGGTGATACTTATTCCCTCCTTATCCTTATGACATACCCCCTGCAGCCTATCCTATCCCTTCCCTCTACCTTAAAGCATAGTCCACCCCTCTACCCTGAAGCCTATATTTGATATAACACAAGTTTTAGCATACCCCCTCCTGCCTCCTCCTCACTCCACCTCTCCTGCAGGCTCACCTCTAGAGACGTCCTCTCCTCTCGACTTCTGAAGCTCGACTAAGGTTGGCTGGAGGGATCACTTATATAATACACCCCCCTACTCGGTCAACAGTGAATATCCAAACTATAAATGAACTTTAGACTTAGTCATCAATTGGATGCTGCCTTACGAGGTGAGTGTTTATCTTGCACATTTCACATCAACTTCACTGTAATTACCTCTTTAAATTATATAAAATATACACTCGATTTTTTTAAAGATCACCTACATACATTCATACCTACATACATACATTTGCTTACAACACACACACATACATAGATTCAATAAGATAATACTACATAAATTAACTTACAAACACACACACACATACAAACCATGCTTATCTCACAAACCATACAATACTGCATATACATACATTTGCTTACAACACACACAAACATACATAGATTCAATAAGATAA
>PNEQ01003820.1:16555-27506 GCA_003012365.1 Medauroidea extradentata
GCACACAGACATCCTGAGGACGTCCGTAGGATGTGGCAACTGTCGTCCCTAGGACGTCCTAGGGAAGTTCATTTCAAGTCCTTTTTATGTAGGAAAAGTTCATGGAAAAGTACTACCTACGGACATCCCTAGGATGTCTGGCATACACATCCCTGGGACATCCCTAGGAGCTCCCTGGGATCTGTAATAAACACATCCCTAAGACATCCTCAGGACCTCTCTGGGATCTGCATTAAATGCATCCCCAGGACATCCCCAGGAGCTCTCTGGGACCTGTATTTAACACATCCCTGGAACATCCCTAGGAGCTCCCTGGGACCTGTATTAAACACATCCCTGGGACATCCCTAGGAGCTCCCTAGGACCTGTATTAAACACATCCCTGGGACATCCCTAGGAGCTCCATGGAACCTGTATTAAATGCATCCCCGGGACATCCCTAGCAGCTCTTTCCAGCAGCAAAAGTAAAAGTGTAGTATTCAACACACAATGAAACAAATATTTTTGTTTTGGTGATATGTAAACTTAGTATTTAAAACACAGTCAAATACACATAATTGTTAATGTGGCCTCTTAAAATCTCTTGAATAAACAATTTGTCTGTAATATCATTTTTTTAAATGCTTCAACTTTCAAAAGTCTACCAGTAATAATAAAATATGTGTATCGAAATTAATAAATTTACCAATTTCTTAAGGCATATGTAAATGTTATGAATTATTTTCTAAATTAATTGCATCAAACCTCGTGTATACTTGAATAATATCGTGAGCTATCTAGTGGTCATATTAGGAACTTGCCTAGACATCCACTACGTCCATGGGAGCTCCTGCTCGGATATCCCAGGGAGCACCTGCTCGGACATCCCAGGGAGCTCCTATTCGGACATCCCAGGGAGCTCCTGCTCGGACATCCCTGGGAGCTCCTGCTCTGACATCCCAGGGAGCTCCTACTCGAACATCCCAGGGAGTTCCTCATAGGAGCTCCGTGTAAGGACATCCCTGGGAGCTCCCCAGATGAGGAATTTAGGATGACCCAAATTCATCCTCCAAGGAGCTTCCTGGGATGTGATGTACTTTTCGAGGAGGTACTTGGGACGTCCTAGGGACATGGTTTTTCTGAGCTCTCGGACATCCAAAATATCCATCCCTAGGACATCCCGAGGATCGCATGTACCCGGATATCCTCAAAGGATGTCCCTAGGACATCCTGGGGACTTGCTGTGCTGGTAGGGATACTACATAAATTAACTTACAAACACTCACACTCACACAAACCATGCTTATCTCACAAACCATAAAATACTGCATATACATAATTTATATATAATATTCCAACAACCATCAACACAGTTATCACCTCACATTCATGCTAGCAATCACTTCAGGTGTATATGTACATGCACAGTGTGCAGAAATGTATACTTGTGATAGCAACCATCTTGTAATTGCAGTAAATCCATATACTCAGTCAACTTGTATACGTACTTTCGCAGTGGTCGCTCAGGTAACCACAACTTAACACACCCATGTTATACACTAGTATTCGTGGTATGAGTAGAAAGTTAGCAAGCATGCTGTTCACTCTACAGACTGATGTTCGTAGACCATCACTACACTCAGATGTAGATAACCCCCAGATAACAGCAAGGTGAGATACGAGTCAACTATTAGACATAGCGCAGTACCTATTTCAGCAGAAGTTAGACACGTGTTTGAACATCACATCAGTCTAGTCCACGACAGGTGGAGTAGCGAACATTTGTGATGTAAAATATTTCCAACAGGTTTAATTTAAAGTTGTCAGGGAACAAAGACATGATCACACAACAAATATTATCTGAATACTAATATTAGTTAGAGAGTGTATCAGGAAACAGCTTTAAAAGTACAGATTTCATGTCTGACTATATTTGCTTACCCATGACATGAGAAGGCGAGAATGCAAATTTACTTACCTGCAATCTGTTGACAACGTTTTGTTCCTGACGGTGATAAACTATGTAGGTATTAACGTAAATGGGCGCCACTCAACAAATGTCCTGGCTGAGTCGGGGAGACACGAGATATCTCAGGGCCTATAGGGGCCGTGAAGCACCTTTCAGGATGGTGTCGCTGATACTTACACTCTTCAGCTTCCTGTAGACCAGGAGCATGCCTCACACAATGCAATGGAACAAAGCTAGCTACTTGAAATAACAAGATACCTCTTAGTTTCACTCATTTACTCGACCACGTGTTTAGGTTACACTAAATTTTATACACACATACAATTTGGCCATAACTCTTTCCCCACGTTCTCCTATACTTAACTTTAACACAGAAAATTACATAATTAATCTGGAATTTTCAAAAATTGAAGTGACCACTGACCACGTAGTCACGCTAACCAAATGCCTCTGCTGGAGGCTAAGTGTTATATTTATGAACGGATTAAAACAAAATACAATGCTCATAGGCGTAATTCGGGGGTGGCAAGGGTGGCAGTTGCCACCCCAAAATTTTGTTAACAGAAAACACAAAATTCTATTTCTTAGCTTACGAATACAATTTTACTTGTGCATTTTCATTGCACTGTATTTTAATTTAGTTAATGATATAAAATAATCAATACAAAAGTGTATATTTAATTTTGATAAAAGCTGTTCGATTTCCACCCCTCTTTTTTCCAAATCTTTTATGTCTGGTAATCTTTGCCACCCCAATGAAAATGCTCAAATTACGCCCATGACAATGCTGATCATGTTAACGGTGTGTGCGGGGAGGTAAATATGCAAAAGGTTCCGGGTAAAGTTACTAGCAAATAGAATAAATGACAATCAGTTGAAGACAAAGATGTAGGCTTCCTTGCAAAAACACAACCGGCCGCACTGCACGCTAGAGAACAACTGGGCGAGAGGTACGCTCGCTGGCCGCACGTGATGTGTGCCAGAAGTGCTAGCATCGTTCATGGCAACACTCAAAAACTTTTACCATACATATTTATTATGATTAATTCTAGTCTCATTTCTTTGTGTTTAGATTTCAGTTTTATAATTTACATTAAAACTATATAGTTATTTCCAGGCTTACTCTAGCTGCTATCGCACATCCCCCCCCCATCTCATGACACCTATCCGCGGTACTGGCTTTAGTCTCGGGCCTGAGGAGGTACGACATCATACACCCCCCCTCCCGAAGACCAAACCTGGCTACGAACCCATGTTCACTGCACTTTAGGGTGTCGGGTAGCACTGGTGACGGCTGGTTAGGGCGCGAATTTGGAGGTCGTATCGGTGGCGGGCGGTTTGCATCGCAGAATCACTCTCTCTGGGCAGAATAGGGGTGTCAGTCCCTCCCCTTTCCGTTTATTTGATTAAGATATTACAGTGCATTGTCTCGGTGTGTGTGGGGAGGTGGGACCTCCGCCGTCGTGGTGGCTGCTGGGGCGGGCGAGGCGCGGGCGAGAGGACCGTCCCTGCCGCCTCTGGCGGTTCCTCTACAGTCACCCGGAACGTTGCATTGTGCAAGGAGAACTCCGGGGTCCATCCCCGCCATTCCCCCAGGGATGGCGGTGTGGACAGCGGATCCTCAGGCTCCGTCATGGCAGGCTCCGAGTCTGGGTCCAGCCAACCTATCCACGGTTCCGGCGAGGGGTTGTGGGTTTCATATCCCCCACTGCCTTCTTCTGGGTCCTCTGTTGGTCAATTTCTGACGTTTTCCTCGCTGCCCTTTGTCGGTTCGTCTCTGATGTCATCCTCTGCCTCTACTGCTCTTATGTGTGCTGTCCGTAAGTCGTCCCTGTGGACCTTCGTAGTTTTTTCCCTTTTGTCCCTCACTATGTAGCATGTGCGGCCAGCTCTCCAGCTGATGGTCACTGGTTCTGTCCAGCGTGGTGCCAGTCCTGCACTGAACTGTTGCCCTGCCACCGAAAAGGGGTGGTTCCTCATGTACACCTGGTCACCCACTTCCAGCTGTCGTGGGGGGCGTGTTGACTGGGGTGTGATCCGGCACGCATACTTTTCTTGCAATCTCCGTGTTTCCTCCACACCAGTCCTTCGCTGTGCCTCTCCTTCTCTCGTGCACTCTTCCCCCCTTTTATTTCTGGTTCGCCCGATTGGGCCAGCTGTTTACCCATCACCAGTTCTGCCGGCATCGCCCCCATCGCCTCATTTGTCCGTCGCCGGAGGCAGAACAGGGCTTTCGCGATGAAGGTGTCCCACTATTGATTGTCTTCCCGTAGGGTCAGGTGCAGCAGTTTCTTTAGTTCCTGGATTCTCTGCTGAACTGGGTTGGCCCACGGGTGGTACACCAACATGGTGAGGGGTTGAATATGCAGGTTACTGCACCACTGCTTCCATGTCCACCCCACGAACTGTCCGTCAGGATAGTCCTGGGGTAGTCCCACCTGGCAAAGCATTCCCTCTCCAGGAGCGTACTTACTGTGCTTGCCCTTACGTTGCTGACTGGGAATGCCTCCACCCACTGGCTCATCAGGTCAGTGACAACCACCAGGAACTTCTTCCCTCTCGTTGTCTGTGGGTAGTATCCCATCACGTCCACTTCCAGGTCTTGAAATACATCTAGCAGCCTGTGGGGTCGTTGCTGTTCCACTCCCTCTGTTCTCCGGGCTTTCTGCCTCTGGCATTTTTCGCAGGAGTGGACATATGCCTGCATGTCCGTTGCTACCCCTGACCAATGGAAGTGTTCGTGCACGTGTCTGCCAGTTTGCACTGCTCCGGGATGGCCCGTCCCCTCGTCGTCATGTGTGTAGTGTAGTACGCTTGCCCGGGCTTCCGGAGGTATAAAGGTTCGCCACCCATCTGTGTTTCCCGGCTGTCAGGCCTGTAGGACGTCATCGACTACCCTCATGTTCGGGTGTGCACCTTCTGCGCAAGCTTCTCTAAGGGTGGCGGCCTTGGGCGACGTCACTTGTGCTCTCCGCACCTCCCGCATTTGTTCCACCCACATGCCCCCTGGTGGGGTCGGTCCTTCCCCAATTGTCTGCAGGACCAACATATCATGGTCCTCTCGCTGCGCCGTTTCCTGTCTGTTGGGTGGGCAAAGCATCTACCAGTCTTCCACCTCCGGTGGCATCGTTTCATCTACCGGGTCACAGGATAGTGCGTCTGGTAGCTCGTTGTTCCTACCTGCCACATATTCGATGGTGTAGTCGAAGGACTGCAGCATCAGTGCTCACCTAACCAACTTACCTCGACGGTCCTGCATAGTATCCAGCCAGGTTAAACACTGATTGTCTGTGTGCAGGGTGAATTGTCCCTCTAGGTATGGTCTGTATTTGCACCGTGCCCACACTACTGCCAAACACTCTAGCTCGTTACTGTGGTAGCATTGCTGGGCAGGTGTGAATTTCACACTCCCATGGTCAATGATCAGTCCCTCCCCGTCCTCCATCAGCTGATACAACACTACCCCAGCTCCTGTCAAACTCGTGTCTGTCCGGACGTACAGGTGGCGACAGGCATCTACGTGTGACAAAACGTGGCACCCTGCAAACCTATGTTTCAGTTCTTCAAACGCTCGCGCGCATTTATCGGTCCACCAGAATTTCCGGTGCTAGTACATCTCTGTCAGGGGAACACATACTTCCGCGAAGTGGGGCACATACTTCCGCTTCAAGTTCGCCAGCCCATTGAATTTCTGTAACTGCTTCCGTCTGCCTGGGGGCTCCCAATTTGCAATCTTAGCCAGGTGTTGTGGGTGTGCGTAGTTGTCCTCCTTGCGAACTATGTGACCCAGGAACGCTATACTTCACTTTCCTATGTGACACTTTGCCAAGAGTTGGTAGGTGGCAAGACGTTCTAGGATGCGACCCACATGTTGAATGTGCTCGTCCCACAAGAACGACCAGATGATTATTTCATCAAGGTACGGGGTTACAAAGTCCCCAGTCAGTCCGTCGAGCTCTTGTACTATCATGTCCTGAAATGTCGCAGGGGCACATTTCAACCCGAACGGCATTGCCTTGAATTAAAAACTACTACCATCTGGCGTCGTAAATGCGGCCTTCTTCCTGTCCCTAGGGAGTATCTGCACCTGCCAATACCCTGACTTAAGGTCTAGGGTGGAAAACACTTTCCCTTTCCTTAGTCCAATCAGAGCGTTGTCCACACTGATTTGCGGGGGTGGGGCTGATTGCATCACCGCATTCAGCGGGCGGAAGTCTACACAGAATCTGAGAACCTATCCTTCTTTGGCACCAAGACTATGTGTGCATTAAAGTTACTTTGCGTGGGCTCGATAATCCCTTCAGACATCTCCGCTACCTGCTCGCGAATCACCTTCCTCTCCACGAAACCATACTGCCTAGGACCTGTGTACACAGGGATCTCTCGCTCTATTGGGATATGGTGTTCAGCGGCAACAAGTCTGAAAAGCCGAACACACCCACGAACTCTTGCACCACCTCATACATGCGGGCTTGGAACTCAGTCGGGACCTCGTGTTCCAAGTCCGCTAAGGTCACTCTCTTACGATAAATTGGTTTGGACTAACCCACTGCGTAGAAGGTCCAGCAGTTTCCAATCCCCAGGTGTAGGCATCGTTCTGCGACCTCGATCACCGCCTCCTGCTGTTCCAGGCATGGCTGTCTCAGCACCACGTCCTCCAGCAGGTCGTCCACGATGATCGCCATTGTGGTAGTTGACAGGTCCCGCAGCTGTATCTTGACCTCTGCCATGCCCAAGGTCGCACACGACCATCCTCGGGCAGCCAGGTAGAGGGTCTCGGTGTTTGGCCACACCTCCTGCTCCTCCACGAACTCTGGCCTGACGAAGGTGTGGGATGCGGCCGTGTCAACCAAGGCTGCGACGTCGTGGTCGTTGACGCGGGCCGGGGAGCGCAGCAGACGGTTCGCTTTGGTCGACATCTGGCCCAGTTGTGGGGTACTGTGTGATACATGCGGGTCTACGGGGAGGTCCTCACACTGGGAATGTCCCCTCACTCCCCGTTTCCCGGCGGCGGTCTCTGGGCATTGCACACCGGGCAGTCCCAGTGCCAGTGTCGCACGCCCTTCTCACATGTTCTACACTGGGGAGATTCGTTTTAGCCCCGCGGAGTTCCGGTATTTGGTGGTGCCTCGATTTGCCTCAGTCTTTGGTTGGTTCCGCTCGTATAGTCGCACTCCTTGTACGGTGTCACTGGGCGCACCAGGTGGTTCAGTCCTCTTTCCGCAGCCAGCGCCTTGTCTATGAACTCCGCCATGTCTTCCCAAGGCCGCGGTCTCACGAACGGCTGCAGTGGTGCAGTGGTCAGGTATCTCGCCTCCCATATTCGAAAATAGATGAAGTCATGTCTGTTACTGTTGCCTACAGGCGTTTCAGTCTTCCAGGTTTTAATAGACATGTTAAAATGTTACTGTTCTTCAGTCATGAAACAGTAACACAATTTATATGTGTATATATATATATATATATATATATATATATATATATATATATATATATATATATCTGTAGACTCTTTGCTTTCTTGTGCAGGTCATACAAGATTCGGTCCGCTGTGGCAGAGTGGTCAGAACATTCGCCTCCCACCAAGGTGATCCTGGTTCGATTCCCGAGGGGGTTCGTCTCTGGATTTTTGCATATGCAAATCGTGCTGGACGATGACGTTGGTCGGCAGGTTTTCTCAGGGATCTCCCATGCCCCCCACCATTTCATTCCAGCGCTGTTCCTTACTCACCTCATGTCACCCCTCACAAGCACCAAGGACCTCGTTGTTAAGCGCTGACCAAAATATCTCACTCATTCATACAAGATTCGCTCTTGTCATTATTTGTAAGACTTGGAATATTGTATGCTACACATAGGTAGAGACATGTAAAATTCACGTTATTTTCTGACAGCTGACTAGACTCCAAGTGACTATAGGCTGGTTCGACGTCTCCTGCTGGCCGATACTGTCGTGACTTGCTGCGGAGAATGCTTACACGGTAGAGAGGCCAATCTCTGTAAAGACATAGCACATGTAAATGACAACACATAAAAGTTCGTTGCTAATTGAACCTCATATTATGCTCTGTTATGTATAGGAAAGTAAAGTTTAGTCTGCTAACAATTAATAACACCAATTTTGCATGTCTCTACTCATAGGTAATTTTTAATGTGAGCCAATCTTAGTTTAAAACATGTTTGAATACTTAGTCTAAATGGAAAACTTTACTCTAAAATTTTTGTATGAATGATCTAGATATCGTAAGAATTTGTAGAATTTAAAATAAGTATTTAATTTAACTGGAATTCTTAAATTTAAATTACATGTTAAATCATTTGAAATAATTTGCATCAGATCATTAACATATGTTTTCTTTCCAAGCAACTTGAAATATTTTTAATTTTATCATTTTTGCACTCTCATGTGCAATATTTTGTATAATTATACCAGCGTGAAAGGTTTTTTATACAATATTTTCTTACTTTCATGCACAGCATTAACAAAAATTCTTCTTTTGCCATTACTTAAAAATATTATATTTACCACTTTCCTATTGGAGGTAGAATTATTATTTAGATCAATGTTTTGATATATCAACCAATAGAGTATCTATACCAGGTTTATATCAACTCCAAAAATAATAAGTCCTTTGTGCTTTCCAAAACTATGGCATACAATAAATAAAATATTCTTAAGAGTTCTCATGAAGTAGCAAACATCCATAAATTTTAAGCCAGAATATTTAATTTTGTCGTAGTACATTAAATTCAAAATTGTTCCTTTACTTAAAAAACATCTTGATCCATATTCCATTTCAACGGATGCATATATGTACCTATCTAGCTAATTATATAAGAATCAAATAATAGCTGTTAACATCACACACTCTTAATACAATTCATTGAAATGTGACTATTTAACAAATCTAAACACAGTCTTTTGAATAGCTTAATATTATTAAAAAGGCCATTTAGTTAGTAGGAAAACAATCATAGTTAGAATATATTTTTTACTGTAAATTTCTAATTCTTTACTGTAACTATTTTATGCCCCAATGGAATCAAAGTAGGTAGTTAGTTACCTGTATGCATAATCTTTTACATTTTATTAATATTTAAACAATACGTAATTATTTAAACTTGTAGACATAATTGATATCCACTTCGTATGATGAAGTGGTTTTAACTTTCTGTATACTGCGATAGTAGACTCTTTTCAAGGTGCTACAATAATATTTTATTTTGACTATGTTCCTTTAGCTTAAAAGAGAGAAGAGACACAGCAATATTGACTTATGTGTAATAAGAGTAGTTAATTTCATGTTGAACTGATACAGGAGATGTTAACATTGCCTGGTATGGGATTATACAGAGTGAGCCAAAATGATATACCCAATTTGAAATATTTATTATGGAACAACGAACACAGATACACAATAAATGAACGTTGGACATGATAAGGAAACTCAAAATATTTTTTTCACGTAGTTTTGAATATGACATCAGCCAGGTGCTGGCCGCCATTTGCGACACACTCTGTGAGACGACATCGGAACGCTGTCATAGTGTACCGGGTCATCTCCGCTGGAATGGCAGCAATTTCGCGACGTGTGACATCCTTCTGTGCATTCAGGGTTTGCGGACTGTGAGTGTACACTTAAGATTTCAGATAGACCAACAAGAATAAATCACATGGCACAAGATCTGGGGAACGTGCTGGCCACCTAAGATAGCCCCATAGGAAGACTACCTTTCTTGGAAACTTGTCCTGTAAAACAGTCATCAATCGCCGAGCTGTGTGGGCAGTTGCCTCATCCTGCTAAAACCAGGCATCATGCACATCCAGTTCCTCCAAGTGTGGACGTAACGAGTTCTCCAACATTGCACTGTACGTTCTGAATTGACGGTAATGGTTTGTTCACCCTCTTAAAAAAAATAAGGGCCGACGACACCAAAATTTGCCACAGCACACCAGACAGTCACACGCTCACAGTGCAATGGTCGCTCATTAAGTTGCTAAGGGTTGGTGTCAGCCCAATAGCGAAAATTTTGCTTATTTACACAGCCACTGAGGTGGAAATGAGCCTCATCGCTGCAAAGGATGACATCATCGGGTGGAACGGTTTGCAGTAACGCCCTACAAAATTCACTACGGGAATCCCAGTCTCTCTCTGTCTGTTCTTGCACCACCGCAATTTTGTAAGGGTGCATGCACAGTTCTATATGCAGAATTCGTCGCACCGATGTGTTAGACATGCCCAGCGCCATGACATGATTACATGCTGACCATCTCAGTGACTGAGCAATTGATTCCCTCACAGCTTGGATGTTTGTAGGTGTCTGTGCTATCTGAGCTCGCCCTGGAGATTTGCGCTTCAGTGCTGACCCTGTACGTCGAAATGTTGCAACCCAGTTGTTTTCTGACTGGGCACCGCCCCATTTGGCCGAATGTTCAAGTGTCTTCGGAAAGCTCGTTGTGTCGCAATGGTGGATTCATTGTTACGTACGAACATTTGGACAGCATACGCGTGGTGCACACCTGTCCACGGTATGGTGCCGACTGTCCTGCCACACACTGTGCCCTTACACCCTCCCTCTCCTCTCACCGAACAATGACCTTGGCAATGTCAAATGTCATTGACCAATTCTGTCGTTTTCCTACGTGTTTCGCTTGGACACAAGAGCCAGCGGGTCACGGACGGCTTCCGAGTTCGTCTCGCGTAATGTGTCGCAAATGGAGGCCACCACATTGCTGATGTCATATTCGAAACCACGTTAAAAAAACAATTAGAGTTTCTCTATCATGTCCAATGTTCATTTCTTGTGGATCTGTGTTCGTTGTTCGGTAATAAATATTTCAAATTGGGTATATAATTTTGGCTCACCCTGTACTAGTAGCAAAGTATTAAATTAAAGTGCAAAACAAATATTAAGAACTAATGATGTGAATATTTTGATAATTTTGTTTTAATATTTGGATGGTTCAGTGTAATGATAGAGGTGACACAATTAATTAGCATA
>PNEQ01003820.1:27606-38009 GCA_003012365.1 Medauroidea extradentata
AGTGGCCTTCACAGCAGAAAAAAGTGCAGGTTGTGAAGAGAGAAGTTTAATACTGTATCATACTCAGAACATTTTCACTGACTTTCTGCTCTCTTAGGGTCATTTTCCCTGACTCACAGGGTTTCAAAACATGTTTCCCTGACTTTCCCTGACCACATTAATTTTCCCTGACTTTCACTGACTTTCCCTGACTTTCCAGATCTGTGGGAACCCTGCATAAATAGTAGACATTCTACTTAGTTCGAAACTATTTCAAAACTATAACTGACACAGAAATATTGTTAAGTATAACTTGATAATTTCTTATTATTTTGGGACTAGAAAGTTCGGGAAGTCAGCTTGTCAACGTTGAAATGAGGGCAGAAGCGCCTTCTAAATTCAGCCTTAAAACAAATTCTCTAAAAAGTAGCATTCAATATCTAAGCAAACAAATTTTATTGTAGAAGAAACAAAACGATCGAAGAGCTAACAGTATAAATAATTTGACATTTTTCTGCTGCTTTTAAAACAGGGAGGAGGGCAGTGTAAAGTTGGTCATTCCAAATTTAATTGGCCAATTAAAAACACATAAATGTGGGACAAACAATTTGAATTGTGGAGCAAATTATAACTAAAGAGAAACAAATTGCTGTGAATATTTTCAAAATTTTTAATATATTTAGAGGGCAGTGTAATTTTCACATGCAAATTTAAATAGCTAATAAGTGGCAGTAAAAATTCTTAACAAACAATTTTTATTCAGGAACATACAAAAACTAATGAAGAACTACTGCTGTGAATACTTACACATTTTTCTGACCATTTAAGAAGAGCGGCAGTGTGAAGTTGTCCTCTAAGTTCAATTACATAGTTAGTAGCAGTTAAAATTTTGGAGTATGTGATTTTTATTTCTGCCCTCATCAGCCACTGTCAAGACGATCTCTTAATTGAGAAGGGGGATGCTGTTACTGATACTACCGCAAAACTTACCATGCAGGTAGAACTGCAAGCACAGAGCAGTGTTATGACAACACACAGAAGGTTATCCTTACTATTGAGAGCAGGCTGACATATAACAAGGGGGCAGGGCCACTGGGGTTTGTTCATCGGACCGTCAGATGGGCTAGGAAGTCGTCCTACTGCTGACCAACTCTGTCGATAGGAGGGCCGGACGTATGGGACTTAACTCGTGACACGGAGAGGTCACGACCATGCTCACGCGCGATTCCGTCTGAGTGTGATCTGCACCAATACACAGTGGTAGGCCACTTGTAACTGGGTTCCAATATATTTACATTAAATTTCCCCTGTATTCAGTTCTTAAGCCAAGATTGTACGACGCCAGTCGTAAATCTGTACTGTGTGCTTTCAATGTAAATTAAAACCCATTCTAGTCAATATTGTGGTGTCTGATAACTACCCTTAATCCCTGGTCGTATTATTCAGGAGTCACAGTTGAGTGGTAGAGACAGTAGTAGCTTCCAGTCTGAGCATGCCACCCTTACGTTCACCCCAAGAACCACCTGGGATAGAGAACTATTTTAAAGGATGAAACAGTATAAACTCGCTAGTTTGTTTTTTATATTCGCCACTTCAAGACTCCAGTGATTATTATTTACATTATATGGTATAGTCATTAATAATTTGTTGTAGAGCTCCCCAAACATTTTGTTGTAATAAACCTTGTCCAGGCGTGAGGACTTTCCAAGCAAACATAACTAGCAAATGCTGGGATACATAATGGTTTGTTATGGAACTTTTCGTCAGTTAGGCCTAGTTCCAAACATTTTTAAACATACTGCAGTGCCTGCGTCCACTGTGGCTTGTGTTAGTAGGTTGCCACTGCTGTACGACATGTAGGGGAAAGGTGCCACCAATGGACCAGCGCCACCATTGGACCACTGTAATATTTCAGAATATGTGCACACTATGCATTCTTGTGTGATATGGTACATAAGACGCGGCAGAGGCACTGCCTGCTGGAGAAGTTTCAGACTTGTGCGAAGAAGGATGCGTTCACATGGCGTAAGATAAGTTTTGAATAGGTTTATTGTTAATTTTACACTTTTATTCAAGGCTTGTACACTTCAGTACGGTCACAAAATATTTATAACTGGCATGGCATACGAGAGCTTGTTTCTTGTATAACAAGTTGCTGTAATGGCAATGTTTGTATTTGATATTCGTGATGTTCCACCACAAATTCAATGTAACATGGCGTAAGTGCTATAGTTGGACCATCTTTTAGTGCCATGAATGGACCGGTGGTCCATCCATAGCATACTGTTTCCATCCATGGCATCACAAAGTGATAATGCACCTCTCAGCATTATATGCATTTTAAGACTTTCAAAAAGTTTTAATAATTGCATTACCAAGGCTTAATTTTGATATGTTTCGTTATTTGCAAGTAGTAAATCATCTAGACTATACAGAAATTTAAGGATAACGAATTAAATTTAATTAAAAGTTGATGAAACAATTTATGAACTAACATTTTACTATAGTTCTTGTACAAGCATTTATTACCACAAAATTGGAGTTAGTGGACCGGACGCATGAGCTCTGCTGTAGCATAGTATGTAAAGTATTTTTTCTTGTGCAACTATTATAAATGTTTGTGATGCTTTATTTACGAAAAGAAGACACACTTCAAACTGTGTCTCTACGATACAAAAAATTCCATCTGACACTTAAAAATATGATTCCCAAGCTCTTTAAAAGTGCAAAAAAATGGCTTTTCACGTTGCTGTAGCTGAGAAAATATTGATAGTAATCGTAAAATTAGGCCATAGAAACTTACATTGGACATTACCACAAAATTCCCACAAATATAACAACAATGTCATCGCTTGAAGTCCCATTGAAAAACTGTTTTTATGAAAACACTGCACGCTAGTTTAGTCCTTCGTGCCTACAGGCGATGATGTTTTTGATGAACGTGTTATGTTCGACTTATCACCTTCCCTATTTCCGTGCCTCGAACGTAAAGAGAAAACTATTGTTCACCAACACTTAAGGGATTGAAAGAGTCAGCAACTCATTTTTAAAAATAAAACAACAAACAAAATCTAAGTAGGGATTTATTTAATTTTAATACAGTAGAACACAGATTTAACAAACTCGGGAATATCGAAAACAGCGATTTCTGAAAAGATTTTTAGGAACCTTCAAAAAAAAAAAAAAAAAAAAAAAAAAAAAAAAAAAAAAAAAAAAAAGGAATTAAATAACTGACTTTGATAAAATCGAATGTTAATTGTTAAGGCCTTTAAAAATACTTACGCAGACCGCTGTATACATTTATTTCTCCTTAGAAAAGCTTAAACCATCCATCGAGAAACAAAAAGAAATTCGTTAAAATTCGTTGAAAACTTTGGCCGCGGGAGTGATTATGAGATATGCACGCGCGGGCGCGGCCGAGCGAGCGATGCTGTGTTGCATAACAAGTGTGCGCCTAGATCCTCATCCGGGCGGCTGACGAGTGAACGAACATCTAGATGCCCAGTCTCCACAGCGCGGCAGTGGACAGCGCAGGCACTAATTCACAGATAGTCTCCGTTAGAATGCACTGCAGTTCCGCGTGATTTTTTTACACTAGCGTCCTGTGATAAAACAAGCGAGTTTATAAAAAAATGTAATATTATTTATTCCGATTTTTTACAACGAATTTACTACCGTAAATGTCAATAATTTGTTCCTCCGATGCTAGTGTTTTTTTAGCAGCGGGCTTATTATGTACCACCGACGCAAAGTCGACTAACGAAGCGATTTGCTTTCCGTTCACTTCTGAGATAGCGTTTCACTTTCCTTGAGCCATTATGTACCACAATATTTGCTTCAGACGTTATAGTTTGCTTCAGCGCAAAGCTTTTCTTCAAAGGAGGTGACGTCAGAAGTTTTGCTTCGACGGTAAAGAGCAGTTGACTATCCTGTTTTAAAATAAATTTCCATTTGTACTGCGAAAACTAGAAAACTTTTACGTTTTGTATGTTTGCGCCTCTGATTTTCTTCCGAATGTCTATATCCAACACGGCTTATTCTAAGGTGCACATTTATTCTGTGGCAGAATCAGCTGATTGTAAATGTAAACACGAGCAAAGTAGAAAAACGTATTTCCAAAATACGTATAAGTTGAATAATTCGCGTAGGCGATTAAATGCTCGTTATTAGCCTATATGCCTGCATTAATTAAAGGTTTTACTATACGGAAGATGTTTTATGCACTTCATTCTGTTTGCTACGCATTAGCCACCGATGCAGCCGAATATGACTCGCAGGAAAGTTTACTTGTGTTATGTCAATTTGATAACATATAAAATTATGATATAGGTCGTTCGGGATAAAGTGAACACTAAAAATTTAACCCTCGAAAAATATCACTACCCGTTACTGCATATAATAAAACATGACACATAGTCCCCTCACTGGTTGTATGGTTGGCAGCGAAATTTCGCAATATAGTTCTCTCTATTTTCCTATCTAAATTCAACAAAACTGAAACAAAATCAATCGGAATCGACATAATTGTATTGTATATAATAATAAGCAATTTTTTATCAAACTGTATCGATTCATACTGACTGTACATTTTAACTTACATGAGCAAACATCAAGTGATGTGTCCAGAGCGGATAGATATTTCCAGGCGTCAGCCGTTACGCGCAGAAAGATACGAATTATCTGAAAGTAGAACTTTAGCAGGGCTTTTCTGAGTGCTCACTTTATCCCGAACCGCCTATAGAAATGGAATACTTTAGCGTAGTTATTAAAGCATTTTTAGTGTTGCGAACATGGCAAATCAGTGGAATTTAGTAAGAAATGAACTCGTGTCGAACATGTATTTAACAGAGGTCTATTGGTAGATTTTATTAATATTTTGTCCGTCATGCAGCTAGTTGCAGTAGTGATAGCAAAATATAAATAGCAAGTAATGGTTAAATGTCACGAGTAGCTACTCATCGTGTTGGGACTAAACTATTGGTTTTACAGGTGAAGTTTATTAATAGAAAATGTTTCTACAGTGATGAAAATGAGTCGTACGTAAAGAAAATTGTGGTTTACTTACTTTGAAATTTGACGTACTGGCAATTGGCCTGTCAAACATAAAACTTTATTTCCTGCCATATACAGTAAAGGCAGAATAATTAAGCACAAAAGTGTTTTCAAGGTACCGTCCCTTCCCCTGTGCATAATAAACTCGCAATTTAACTGTCACCCTGTGGCGAGATGACTCTTTCCTGCCCATCTACACCAACCTGTCCTACCCTTCCTACAACTTCCAACTCCCTACACAGTCTCCAAGTGATCGTACAAAATACTGCCGACGTCACGAGCCTAGACTGTCTCCACCGCTCCATTTGAATCTTCTCACTGGTGTTTCCTCTTCCACTATACTTTTCCTTAGCTGGCAGTGAAACCCTCCCAATCCTCACTATAGGCCTACAGTTATTACCAATGTTTTAACTCTACCCCTGTCCTTCACTCCCATCTCATTTCCTTAAATACAGATGGCCTACCAATTAACTACCTTACTCCTTTCAACCTGCCCTTCCCTTCGCCAGTTCCTGCACCTCAACTGCAACGTATGTATTCCACTCTGCCGCTGCATATTCCAGCATTAAAGTCATTTTGCTGTGTTGATAGTCATTTGAAATGAGTAACATGTATTAGCTAACATGTAGATAAACATGAAAACTAATATATTTCACAGAATAGGTTCTTGCAAACAATTTTACAAGAGAGCAAATACCGTAAAATAAAAATAGCGCACATCTTATAGACTGGAATTTGATTTCATTGTAGGCTTACTGTAGTTCTGTTAATATTGGTGATTACTTTCACGTAGGTTTATTGCAGATACATAACCTATAAAATACTCGGACATAGCAATCGTGGCCTTCTGAAGGGTTCAAAAGAGGTACGAAATATCAATTCATTAAAATATGAAAAGTTGTTTCTGCCTATTACGTAACACCGATGCTTTTCTAAAGTATTCTTTTCCTTTAAAAATTTCCAGCTAATATCTAATACCGACAATTAGTGACAAAAATCACGACCCTCTGCTGATGTGAAGTAGTATTTGAAAATTGATACTGTTCATTGCAAATGGGTGGCACATGTCCAGTATTTGCTTACTTTTCACAAGTATACACTGTTTTGCTACTTTCCCTTACATAAAACACATAACCAACAAATAAATACTGCAGCTGTGCGTGGGGTTATCCATTCCTTAGCCTTTGATGAAAACAAAAACTGCAGAATTAGGTTATGGTTCCGTCTCTGTCATTTCAGAACATACAAGCTTGTTACGGAAGTAAATTTTGACAAAGAAAGCCTATTTTAGGTTTGTCAGTAAGAGCTAGGGTGAGATGCCATTAACTGGCAGTCCAATGCGACGCGTGCGACGACAACTGAGGAATTGAAACACGTTGGTGTGTGGAAGTACCGAGGAAACCGAAGCAGACTCAGGGAAGAACTAAGACCCCAAGGACGATGTGGCAGAGAACATCGAGAGATATGCCGCAAATCAAAAGTCATTGTTAGACAGTAATTTTTTGTTAACATTTGTGTTCAATATTGTAAACTGTAATAAGTAGGGTACTTAGGTTGTTAGTGTTAAATATTGTTTTGTTTGTCTAAAACTGTAGCATGAGTGATGACAAAGTGTTTAAGGGTTTTGATAACCCACCAAATTCACCTAATTCTTCATCAAATGCAGGGATGGAAAGGAGTCAAAATCAAAATATAATACTTATATTGGAGGACTTGGGTGTTAGGTTGTAACAACAGGGAGCTGAATTCGAAACTAAATTAACTGAAATTAGAAGTGATATTAATACTCAGGGCAGAGAACATGGCACAAGGTTAGAAAAGTTGTACACCAAGATTGATAACCAGGAGGCTAGGTTAGAAAACCTGAAATATAAAAAATCAATATTTGTAAATAACAAATATTACGAAACAGAACAAAAATTATTGGCAGGAACAAAATTTGGAATTCTGCAGGCTTTCGCGGCCGTTGTCGAATTGGCTGGCCAGTCAATCAAGGAACAAAATAAATTGAAGGAAGTGAAATCAGGGTAAATGCTGTTGAACAGGCGCCACAGATCTTGCAAATAAAGGTAAATGAGGTACAAACCAAGCAGATCAAGTACAGAGGGCAAAGTACTGATTAAGTCCGTTTAAAGTAAAGCTTCAATCCAAATTGAACCTGAAGTGGAGTCAACTCGGAGTGAATGTAAAGCGAACATGGATTGTCGAAATGTGTTTACCGTAAATATTACAATCCAGATTTATTTGTAAACAAGAGCCAAGTTGAAGACAACCTGGACTGAAAACGTAATAATGCTATCTATCGGCGACAGTACGAAGCGGAGAACAGATGACAAACAAAAAAAAGAGTTGCTCAAAATAAGGTTTTTCTTCATTAGATGAACCACTCGTCTTGTTCTGTTTGCTGTATAAAAGCTGTTAAGCTTTACAAATACCTGCTTTTAACGCTTTCTGTTAAAGGGTAGGGGTGTTTTAGGGCAGGGGGTTGAAAGGGTCTTCCAACCCTTTCTAGCCTAGTGCTGGGAGTGAGCTTGGTTGGTGATGAGGCTTTAGCCATGGTTTACGGCAGTTCCGGTAGGAAGTAGTATGCTCTCTCTCTCTTCCTGTGTCGGGTGTGCCGCCATTGTTCTTCATTTTAAGGTTATACCTCCTGCTCGAGTGGCCATCAAGTAGATTGGATGGCAGTGAAGAGCGAGGATGGACTCTTGGCACGGGAGGGTGGGGAGGGGGGAGTCAGCTTGACGGGATCGAGTGGACAGGGCCTCATTATTGACTGTGGCAGCTCTGGTTAAGGTTGTGTGTCGTGCAAAACGAGGGTGCGTTATGAGCTGTGGAGAAACGCCTGGGTTGCTGGTCAACTTTAACTGTGTGGAGTGGCAGCAGAACGACTTCCGAGTGACAAATTCTCGGGTTGAGAGTTCTTTGCTGAGGGCAGGACAATCACAAGGTGTCATAAATAAGAGTGGCTTACGTGAGTTTCAAAAGCGAGTCTTCGCCTAGGATTGACGAGGGAGAGAAAGATGCAACATATGTTGCAGTAAAAAACCCCTTTAGACCGCCCCTTTTCGTTTGGAATCATTATTCCTCTATAAAAAGTCTGTAATGAAGATTCTTATTAGACTGAGGTGTTTACTCGACATTTTGCTGTGTTATGAGCGATAGTGCAAAGATTTTAAATCTTCAGTCATGTAAATTCGTGATTTGAAGGAAAATTCCCCGAGTTGGAGGCCCTTCAAACTAGAGAGTTGTTAGTAGAATAAATCAGGAAAGAGCAATCTGGTTCTACTATACTGTGCAATGGTACAAGAAGTAGTACTGTTGAATTTGATTGAGTGTAACTGACGATATTGAATTGTATCCGGAGGGTTCTTAAGTTCATTTTGACTTATGTCAAGGTTTGTTGTAACAAAATGATGTAAGAGAGTATTACATGTGTATCAGTCTATTTGTGTTCATGATTCTTGTTTTCTCATTATGCAACCTACGTCGCAATACTTAAAGATAGATTGTCGACGGAAAACTCCACTCAGAGGAGATTAGTATTTGAGAATTGATAAATTGCGCCTAATTTAAGTAACGTTTGGTTCAATACTATGTTTGGAAACATCACACATTGTTGTTGTACACCATAGTGCGTATTACAAGATTATAATCACAGTAAAAATGTGAATCTTAAAAATCTTGAAAGCCTGCAATTGACATTTGTTTCAGATAATTATATTTAGGCCCAACAAAATACTCATCTTTCACTATACTGACATGATTAAGCAAGAAAGCAACAGTAAGACCATCACTTGTATTGAAAATTTGACTGTTTGACTGTGAATGATTAAAGCTGACATGACCACCACCACAAAGCTTTCTGTACATTTTTTTTAAACACTAAATATGTTAATCTCTCTATCACTCCTTGCCTTCATGATGCTCCACCATAGTGTAAATGAGTATGTTCATTTGTCCATTAATCAAACATGAATCACTAGATTCTCTGATAGGATTTAAGCCCTCGTATAAAGATAATCCACTTTTGTTTAACATATGTTTTATTGTACTGACTCTGTTCCTAAGCCAAATTCTAATACACAGACCCACACTCATTGTGGGAGCGGGTCTAATTTCACAGAAACCCTAAAAACCCTTACACCTCATTTAAGAACATTGTGATGTATGAGTGCAAAACACATTGGTGTTGCTTGTAGCTGTCCCAGACAAATAGTGATAAGGTTCTGCCAACCTACTCATTTATAAATGCCAGCACACACTTCAACTATGATTTTGAATTTAATTATTACAAGCAGGTAATTTTGTGTGTTGCCTGTATTATACTTCGTTTCTTTATTTACTCTCCTTAAGCACTGGTTATCTCATTACTTTCATGTTACATCGACCTTCATCCAAAACTTCACATTGTTTACTACCCTCACAGGTTAGCCAACCTTTACATCACTACATCTCCCTTTTTACAAAACTAAGATTTCTATTTTTCAGGTTTTGACAAATTCATCAACACTACTTATGAAATTTATCTTGGTGTGCAGTCCTCAAGGTAACAGGGTGTCTTTGTTGCTCTTCTTGGTCGGTGGGCCAGCTCAACACGTGGATCCACCCTCATTCCTACAGTTGTTCTATGTTCATGTCCAAAGCCTTTGAACCCCTCTTCCTGATCACTCCCAACATCACTGAATCCTTCTTCCACTTCACCACCTATCCTATTTCCTTGAACAGTCTGCTCGGGATCCATCCTCATCACACCACGTTTGCCTGACCAATAGCACTGATTGTTTACATTTGCACTGTGTTGTCGTTCTGTGTGCTGGCCCTCCCTGTTCACCAAGGACTTCTTTAAGTGGAACGTGTTTCTTCTCTTCATTTTTCCTACTTCATCTTGAATGACGACAGAGCGTGGACTTCCTTCTTCTGTGACTACCTTAGCGGGTTTCCAGATACTTTTGTCCCAATAAACAGTGTTGTCACCTTTCTCAAGATGTAAGTTTCGAGGCTGTGCACTTTTATCATAGTATTCTTTATTCTGAATGTCTTTTCGTAACTGCACTTCATTGAAGTTATGTACAACTCTGGGTTTCAGCAATGTGTCACGTATCGGTAGCTGCGTTCTGGTTCTTCTACTGAAGATAAGCTGTGCCGGACTAGAGTTTGAGCCCATCACTGGAGCGTTGCGGTATTCCATAATCATGAGGTGTAAATCAAGCCGACTCTCTTTGCATTTCTTTAGCATGTTCTTGCATATGCCTACTGCTCGCTCAGCCAAGCCATTACTTTTAGGATAATATGGACTGGAAGTTTGTATCTTGAAACCATAATTTTGACTAAACTCCCTCAGGTGCAGAGAGTTAAATGGCATGTTGTCAGCA
>PNEQ01003821.1:0-21381 GCA_003012365.1 Medauroidea extradentata
AAAAAAACAGTTCCCGATAGTATGAAAACATTCCTCAATCTAATAATAAATTGAAATAAACGTGTGGACGGACGTATACGGCTAAAATTATACCAGCATATATATTTAATCTTAAAGAAATGTGTAATCTTGCAGTGTTTACCAACACATTTCCTTTATTTGTACTGTGTGACTATATGCTCCGTACATTAACGGAAAAATTCCGTAAAATTACACATAGACTTGTGAAAATTCATTACGGAAATGTCCGTATTTTTTAAAATACGGGGACATGTCCGTATTTAATTTTTACGGACTCAATTTCCGTATATTTACGGCGGATTTCCGTAAAAAATTCCGTAATTTCACGGAAATTTTTAACAGTGTAATAAGGCAATTAACAAAATATTAGTTAAAACCCATAGTATTTACTGACTTTAATAAATTAGCCAACATTGTGAAATTCATTTAAACAAAATTGCCAAACGAGTATTTTATTTAGGTCGTACGGGATAAAGTGAGCGCTAGAAATTTAACTTTTGAAAAATATTACTAGCCGTCACTACATATAATTCAATATTATCACTAGTTGTCTTACTGCATGTATGGTTGGCAATGAAATTACGCGATATAGTTCCAGCAACAGAAATATACATTATTGCGTTTTATATAATAAACTTTTTATCAAACTGTATAGATTCCTACTAACTGCACAATTACTCTTAGACGCGCAAACATCTAGTGACGTGTCCAGAGAGGTTAGATATTTCCTATTTTTAGCCGTTACGAGCGACAAGATTCGAATTGGCTGAAAATAGAACGTTAGCAGGGTTTAGGCTGAAAAAAATAACTGTAGCAAAGACAGTAGAAAGCCGGGGATATTGTACCAAACATCACATTGAAAGGAGGGCCACAGCCTCCTTCTCCCTGCGAGATATCCAGAACTCTTTACGTAAATAGTAGGGTCAGAGATATTTTAGAAAAGAGGTAATATGTTCTAGTCACCCCTAGATTCATCCTAGTTATGTCCTTGCTTAACTCATTTTAGTGAATGGTTTACGGCTTCTTGTTAAGGACGTTGGAAACGTAAAATTCAAAATTGTATATATGCGCCGAACACTCTTCAACTTTTACACATTAAATAACATGCCATTTCTCCAAATAAAAAATTTTTAGGTTCCATAGTTTTAGCATAATCATCTTACAAAGTCACAAAATGGGAGTTACGATGTAATAATAAAATTAATTAACTTGCAGGAACAAGAAAATTCATATTGGTACGTAATGTTGTGAGCTACTTGAAGACACTTCTGTAAACACAAAGCGATACATTTTTTTTTAAATTGATGTAAATGAGTACATTTTTGCATAACTTAGTTTTAAAATTTTCAGTAGTTAGCCAAAAGGCCAAATTTTTTCAAACATGTCATAAATTGCATTGATGCACTGACTTTCAGTTCTTGTAATTTTGAATTCATTAGTATTTTACTTTTATTTTAGGTACACCGGAATGGCCATTTTGTGACTTTGATGAGTGATTATACAAAAATTATGGGGCCTATTTTTTATTTGGGGGAAATGACGTGTTGTGTTTGGCACAAATGTAAAAAAAAAAAAAAATTACTGGTACAACGCCCTTAACAATATAATGCAGGTAAGAGGGGACATTTTTCTTATTTAGGACCAAACCGCCTATTTACAGTTGTAAGATGTCTTTCATACAAAAAAATTAGTAATTTATTATACGTTGTTCTGATCTTATCTATGTAATTAGCCATAGTATTTCTGTCGTATTTTCATTTTAAGTTTCTTCTATTAACTCGCCAAAAGGATTTGTTTTTGTACTTGAGAGACTGGGAGTGAAAATGACCTTCTTGCTGAATTGACATTTTTCCGGTTTTTTTTTTTTGTTCAGGTGGGGAAAACTCATTCTATATTTGAATGCAATATTGTTAGTTTTGTGGATGTTACGCGGGAGTACATTTCAAAAATTAGCTAGTTTTCTCATGATAGCATTACAAAGTCAAAATGTACATGTTTTTCGTTTTTTACAGTCGCAAAAAAAAAAACCAACGAACATAATGAAATGTAAAAATTCACATGAGCTGTGCAGATGACAAGGCTACTGCTTGACACACACTAAAATCCAATACAAAATATTTGTATTAAAAAAAAAATGTTGTTGAAATGTTTAGTTTTTATGCTAGTTTTAGCATTAAAAATGCAAAAGTATTTTGCTGTGGGTTTACATCTGTCAAGCGTTATCCCGTGGCGTTCCCTTTTCATGTGCATTTTATTTTTCATTTCGTTATGTTAATTGGTTTTTTGTGGCTTAAAATAATGAAAAACGTGCACTTTTTAACTTGGAAATGAAATTATGGTCATATGAAGAAAATTGTCTTCTTTAGGTTTTGTTGAAAATAAAAATGACTTGCACTGTGTGATTTTAAATGTTTTAGCACATGGCCTTTACAATCTTATATCAGTGTAAATTATTCCATAGTCAATTGGTTTTTGTTATTAGCATGTTCCCGTAACTTGCAAAAAACCCTTAATATATTCTTGCAATGGGCGGGGTGTCTTAAAAGTCAAATATAAGTCACTGTATGCTATTTTCTATTTAACAGCCATGTTACTTAACATAACACTAACATACGTTGTTGAAACAAATAAAATTATACTTGCGTCAAATGTATTTAACATGTGTTACATAAGTTATGTGAGTAGCTTGGTAATTTTTAGAGAGATTGGTGAGACGTAATTACAGTATTATATTTTAAACTCGTCTGTTCTATTTTCATTGTTTATATTAGTTTTTTTACAGTCTGTTTAAAGAATATTTTTTATGCAAGAAAGGTTTTGTGTGTTAATTTAATCACATGTAACAAATTAAAAAAAAAAAAATGGTTGGGGTCGTACTGCTATCATATTGAATCCAACCTGCTGCTTCTGTTAATGCGGCGCATTGTCCGTTTTAATACCTCTCTTAGGTTAGTTCTTTTATTTTTAAACTTACTTATTGGTTGTTGTACCCTATAATATAACCAACTTCCTTTTTATTAATTCTTTTCATTTGTATCTAAATGCAAATTTTTACGGCGCATAAAAAAAACTTCAGCGACGATTTTCCGACAGTATTTCAACAAAATTGTTACTTTCCGAAGTTGCTACACGTGTGCATCGTTACATCGTGGAATGCTGGGAATTTTTACTTTAAACCTATTATTCTATTTCTGTGTTTGTGTACTGTAAGGAAAAAAACAGTTTTATTAATTCTTATGTATAATCTGGAAAAATGCGTTTTGGAAAATCCGCTAATTCAGTACGTAACCTTTACGTTTTTAACAGGTAGGCCTACACGTTACATTAAAATATTTTATTTTGTTATGATTAACAATCAAAGGAAAATAATATATTTTACTTTGTTATGATTAACTATCAAAGGAAAATAATATATTTTACTTTGTTATATTGCTAAATAATAATACAATTAGTTGAATATCTGACGATGATTCGGCAATTCAATAGACGGCTTGATTTCAGCATCGCACACGTGCTGTAAAAAAAGTTATTAAAATAATCAACAGTCGTGGATTTTTAATTAAAAAGAAAGCTAATACTTTCTTACCATCAGTCATATTGATATAAAGTTTTTTCCTTCTGTATATAATATATTGCCCTCTGCGGTTTTTTAGCGGCCTGCCGGCCATACGATCGGTTTTAATGCCGTCCTCCTTCGCTCTACCATCTATAGCTCAGTGGTAGAGTCGTTGACTTGAAAGCGGGGGGTTCTGGGTTTGCGGCCCAGCACTTCCACTGGAAATTTTCAGTACTAATAATGTATATTAGTACTGATAAACTGACAGAAAGCTTCAAGTTAGCGCGAAATGAGCTACGGTTGGGCGGAAATAATAAAACCCGTTAGGTATGGTCTCCATACAGGAGGGCGTTTATTAGGCTCTCTTGTATGGAGGCCAGCCCAGGGGGTTTCTCCTTGGGGCCGGAGGAGTTTTGCTTTTATTTTTCATTTCTAATGTTAATTTTCTTGTGTACTACATGACATTTCGCGAGAACACGTCGCCTGCTTCTAACTACGCGCGTCTTCATTCATAATGTTAGAATGAGAAGGGGAAAGAATTCTTAGATGTCTGGGACGACATATGTATGTCCACAATGTTATTCTATCCCATTGCGAGAAACATTCAAAGACGACAATTTTAATAACGATATTGTTATTATTATATTAAAATTCAAGGCACGAGTAAAATGAACGGATACACACACTTACGAGTCTTGCATGCGTTGTGTTAGACTACTCAATAAAGTTAAGACCATTTATTTTGTAACTATATGCTTGGAGGCAGCAGTCATACGATACACAATTTTTTTCACAACGTTTTTATAAAAATGTACCGTTTGCTAGCAAAAAAATCATTTTGCTTCATTTTGGTTTATTTTGTCACCAAAATATTTGACATTTCAGGGGCATAAATTCATTTGGTGTTTTGGAACGAGCGAGGCCTTTAAGTCGATAATATATTTTTCTAGACCGGTAACGTAAAATCTTCTGGGAATTATGTGGCCAGTGGATGACGATCGATGTCTCTTTATGTTTTTTTTTAATTAGTTTATTTTGCTGTATTAAGAATAATAAACACGTTTTCTTATCTTGTGTCAATACCGCGCCGGGAAAGTGTTCTCTATCGTCTGATACAGGTAGAGCCTGTAAGGGAGATAAAAATTGAGAGATGGTAATGAAAATAATAATATTGCTAAGGGTAGTTGAAGAGAAAAATCACGTTGGTTAAAAAAAATTCGTCAACGGTTTTCAATTTTTGTCGTCAAAATAGTAAAATAATTTTTTGCAATCACGAAAGCTTACAAAATCGCCGGTAATAGTGTTACATGCGGTAAACAATGTCCCTTAGCATACTTGTATAGAGTTTCCTAACCTTACACCAGCTGATGGTAAATTGAACTGACATTACGTGACGTGAACGGTAAAATTATCACTTCTAGGGAACTGAGTATAGGCAAGTAAGAATAGTATAGGTCATTCGGAATAAAGTGAGCACTAAAGATTTAACCTTTGAAGAAAATCAACAATAGTTACATTATTGTTCGTATGGTTGCAAAATTAGAAATAGATTTTTCCTGTTTCACACATTAAGAATACGTTTATGTGAATTGCGTCGTCGCCGTTCATGGCAGTATGCTGAACGGAACTTGAATTCTTGAATTGCGTGTGCCGTGTGTGTTTATAGTGGCGGTTTTGAATTACAAGTTAGTAAACTATGCATGAATTTACGAGATAGTAACGGCAACAGTATGTGTCGTAACCAATTTGAGTCGATGCAGAGAAAACAGTTACGTTAATTCGCAAGTATTTATAACTAAGATTACTATATTGAGTATAGCAAACATACAGCGCCCGTTTATTTAATGAGTAGATATTATAGATAACATTTGTCGGAGCAATGAAACGTAAATGTGAAAATTGTACAATCCTATGTAAAAAAAAAAGCACGTGGTAATGTTGATGTTTATATGCGGCGGAAATACATAAACTGGCAGAAAATAGAAATTAATCAGAGGTTTTTTGAGTGCTCACTATTGCGAATCACCTCTATGAGGAGTATACCCGAGGGGCTCTATCCATCTCTTTGCCTTTCAGTAATTCTCCGAGCCTTTATTTTCTCTCTCCGACTCCCTCTGTATCTCTCACTTTATCCCTCCGTCTCGGTATCTCTATCTCTCACTTTATCCCTCCGTCTCGGTCTCCAATTTTACGAACGGTAAGGATAAGTAGTGCAACCTCATAATAAAGAGCGCTCTTTACTGTAGACAGCGTGTAAACTGTTGTTTCCCCAATCAACTGTGCTGGATATTATTATGTAATCATCTTGACACGAAAACTTCCCTGGAACTAACACTATTGTAAACGTTCCACCGTCCTCAAGTCCCGGTAAAACACAGTTGTTGGATATTGTACTATAGTACTATAGTGAGTAGGCAGCACACCCACACACACTAGCTCACAGTGGCTCGAGTTAAGACTCTCTGCGAGTCAGCCAGCCAACCAGTCCAGAGCCTATTATCTTGCCGTCCAGTCGCCTCGCCCCGTGTTTGTCGTAGCCGCACCGTCTACGCCAGGGTCGGAGCAGTTCTCCTGTCACAGTGCTACACGTGGAGGGACGCACATGTGGGAATTGTGGCTGCCTGAAAATATCTGGCAAAGTAAGGAAATGTTGGTCTCGGTCCTTTCATTCCCACCATTCCTCACCCCTCACCACCGTTAAACACCTCGATGCTAAGCGCTGACCAAAATCTCTCACTCACACTCGCTCGCATTTCGCAAGTCACAGGTTGGAAAATAATGCTGTTTGGAGATCATTATTATGCTATATTGTTTGTACAAAACACGCACTCGTGTAGATGTGAATATTCCCGTGTCAGATTCATTCATATTTCCGCTGCACTTTTGTCACGTTTTAAGTGTTAGAAACAAATGGAAATCTTAACGTCCTTGTTATGAAACACGCATTATAAATACCAAATAAGTCGTATTAATGCGTGTAAAAAACAGGGTGATTTTTGTTTCCAGTTTTTGTGTGAATGGCCACCCTGACCTGGGAGCCCATTATATAACCTTTTCAATCAAAGTTAGTGAGCAACTATATGCATACGACGACAGTTCGTATTCTTTAACTAAAAATGGCGCAGTGACTTGTCCAAAGTCTTGTGACGTATAGATCGGGTTATAGGGTGGTGTTAAGAACGTTCTTAAAACTAACATAGTACCAGTGCTGATGTTTGTTGTAAGCGCTACTGGCGCCTTTACTTTTTTGTACCGGGTCATTCAGCAATGTCCACAAACCAGTAATTTTTAATTATAAACTCCCATTGCAACCCTATAGAAACCTCAACTTAGTTTATTACACCGCATTTTTATTTACCTGAATATGCTGCCGTGTCGTTCAAAATAATAATCTATGTCTGGATATTTTCAACGTTATTATTTAATTTGTAAATTTTAGCATAGCATTGTATTACTTAATTTTTTGTCCTTGTCATTCGAAACTCCATACTTCCAGAAATATGAAATTTATTGGCTGTCCTGAAGAGTAATCTCACTGTTTTCGGTGAATTTTGCGAGACTACTGCTTGCTTCGTAAGTCTACTTAGGCTTTTAATTTAAAATATAAATTACTAAGTGAAATAATACTGCATGTTAATTGCTAGAAAGTGTTTATGTAACCTTTAAAGTTAAAAAACTCTGTGACCTTGAAAACCTGGATTTGGCTGGGAATTAAAAATTTCCAGCCTTTAGCCACTTTGAAAAAAAAAAGGGGGGGGGGGTGGTACATAATTCTATAACTGTAGTTTTCTTGAAGCCAATTTGCGAAAGTAGAAAATCAGCCTTCCTAGACAAAACGTTTTGAACAAAATGTCCCGTGTTATGAAGGCACAATCTCTGACGTCGGAACCTCGTGCATTTAACTGCGGCGCAAGAGATCACGCGTAACGAATTAGTAATTCTGGATAAATATTTACTCGTAAAGTTGGCAAATACCATTAGCTAGGATTGTCATTGAGTAATTTATCCACATTGACTTCGAAAAAAGGGTAGAATTCAATTGATGATTTCAGCGTTTATTTACTACTGTCGTAGCCTATTTGTTTGTTACAACTGTACAATATTTAAAGGTTTAGTAATATTTCTTGAGAGACATGTTCGATGCGAGTATTTCTTATTGCAGTAGTACGAAGTGATCTTCACGCCCTCTCTGTGGATGTTTCTATTTCGGTCTCTTTAATTAGGCGTTTTACAAAGAAAGAAGTGCCACTGCTTTTATTTATGCGTTTATTTATAGCCGTGGAATCACTCAGAGACGAACATCTCATCTCCTTTACATCATAAGTGCCTGTATACGTCTGCTGTTATTGTGTAGGAGTCGCTGTGAGAAGAGGCTCACAGATTGCTTTTTCGCAGAAGTAACGGTTACAACTGAGAGACCTCACATATAGAACATGTTCTGAGGAACGACTGTATTGATGTACGTGCTTTGATATACCTTAATCATCTTGAAAACTAACTTTTTAAAAACAACGAAGATTGGGAAACATTATATACTATTGTGTTTATAAAAATAAATAAAAAAATGTGCCCGGTAAAATATAAACTTTGCCAGGATCTCACTTGCACAAGTGTCCTTTACGTTAAAATTTTCAACATAATATTAAATGTGTAAAAGAAAGCTGATGCTGGTTACTCATTCTACAGAGCAGATAGTGTTAGGACCAGTCCATGTATCACTGGTAACCACACTGGCCTGTTGCACGTAGTATGGGACGATAAAGTGAAAATAAGCAAAAATGAAGCAAAATGTTTTTTTTCTGACGAATGGTAGGCCTACATTATTTTTAAAAACGCGTCCACAGTATTGTGCATCGAGGGACTGTACATTGACTCAAGTTTTTTCAAAGCTTTTGGTTGAGAACTATTTGAGTTATTGTCACCAGTCTGAAAAAAAAACTATTCTGCATTCATATTTACTATTTTCAATTCGTAAACTATCGTGCAACTAAAAACCGATGTAAACGTTTCACCACACTGAAAACTTCGCCCCCAATAAAATACAGTCTTCTATTGTTATGAATGTTGTTCAGTGCTCAGTTGAAAGTGGACAGCCTATGAGTTCAACATGACCTGACCTGACGGCAGGGTTGCCGCATAGTGTCAGGGTGTCGCCGTGCTGTGGAGAGATTATGTGCGGTGAGTGGGTGAGGAGTGGGCGGGTGTAGTAGGATGTGGTTGTGGGCCAGGGCTTCATGGGGACACTAGATAGTGCCAGCTAGTGTGTCGCTTCTCCCCTTCATGAGGATACGCCCTTGTGGTCAGCCACCCTCCCGTACTACCCTTCCCTACATTCCTACCCGCTACCATAGACCTCTCTTGCTGGATACATCGCGGACTGTCCCAAGTCTACCTGTAAAGAAGTACTCCTTTGCTGAAAAGTGGGAAGGCCGCGACTGAAACAGGCAGGTGATAAGAGCTAGATTGACTTGTGTGTCACCAACCGGGTCGCCTGTATGCGCCGGGCGCAAGTGTTGCTAGACGCTGTTCATGGTACTTGTACCATACACGATGACGAGGCTGTAATGGTACGCTAATGTACCATAATCTGACTACCTATCTGATTTATGGCGATTTTCATTATACTCGCTGTGACTATCTGCTCTCAAACTCCAGATATGTCCTCACTATCATAATCTCATTTCATAATGCCGCCTGTCTGCACACATGTACACTTATCTGTAATGTTGACAGGTAACTGGGGGAATGCCTGTTTTATCATGTGACGGAGGTACTGGCGCGCGAGGTTGCTCGTCTTTTTCCTATAGCACGCAAATTAATACAGAAATTCATTCCGGCATATTTTTTTTTTGTTAGCAGATGGTACATTAAAAAAACTCTGGCAGAATTGTGTATTGTATGACTTTACACAGCCTCAATTTTTTTTTCAAAGCATTTGGCTAAAAATATCCAGGTTATTTGCAACTGTTTGAAATAAATGGAAGATCAAGAGGGGACGTTACTTGAAAGTACATTTTCCTCTTACAGAAACAATTACCTCAGCCAGTTTTCCCCCCGTAACGTAATGAAACAAAAAAAAATTCAAACAATGTTCTGTATTTTTAAAAAATTTCTGTAATTGGACATTTTTTGTGTTTTTTAGGAAATTTTTTTAAACACAAAAATATTTTGTACTTGGTGTTTGTTTACATTAAGTCGTTGCCAGTGACATGTAGTTTCGTTTCATTATGTGGACTGGTTTTAATGGGATGTATGAACTAAAAACATGCACATTTTGACTTTGAAATGTCATTGTGGGAAAACTGGCGGAGCTAAATTTTTTTGTTGTAATTTTTTGCGTGGCAGCAGTCTGAAAAAGGTGTTTTGAAGTGTTGAAGTGCCTTAAAACCCTTTTTTCTAAGCGTGGTATCTAGAAAACAAAAATATAGAGGCACGCCTTTAAATGTGTTTTCCTGTTCGTAGACAAAGATATCGAACACACGTTTAGTAGTAGTTTGTAAAAATACTTTCTCGTGACTCGCTACAACAAAGTTCGTGTACCTGTACAAGTAAGGGGAAAGGAAATTCTAGAATACGGACTACATCACATGTATCAATGACCAAAAACATGATGAATATACTTGTTGGTAATAGTCTCCAGGCCCTTTGTTTACTGGGACAACATTTACGCTCATAGGACTTGGGATCTTCCTCGTTAAATAAGTAAACTAATTAGTATCTTTTCGACATGTGTAAGTACGTATAACATATCTAATTTAACTAACTAAAACTTTGTTATGTTTCACCATACTTAAAAGTTACCGCCTCGTAAAATGTATTTTAATTTTGTAATTATTATTGTATACCAGACGATCTTCCGAAGTGCTCATGTTACAGTTAACACTCTATACATACTATTTCTAACTTGATTATATTTTGTTTCCATGACCAATAACATAGTATTATTTCTTCAAACAATGTAATATCAAGTCTGTTTCTTGTAAGAAGAAGCAACGAAGATGAAAGACGGGTATATGTATTGAGCGATATTAATCTGAAATGAATTTTCAAGTTCTTGCAAACATCCGCGAACACATTATTAGAAATCGCAAAAAAAAAAGTCCCTTTAGGTTCGTATTACAAAGTTTTCGTCCGTTGTTTCAAGTATTGCTTTTGGGGACAACAGCTTTTTTCTCCTTTAAAACTTGTTTGTATAGGAGAACTGTGGTATTTAACGACTCATTCGTGCGAGCATAGATGGAAACCAGCTTGGTAGTCAGTCATGATGTTAATTGTTGTGGTTTTAATATGGTAGAACTGTTTTGTCCGGCCCAGCCCTCTCCTCGTGTTGCAGCTGGCCTGCCCGTCGTAAACTTGAGGGCCTGGTGTGTTCTTTGTAATAATAGCTTCGTCAATACGACACGCCCACGTGTACGAGGGCAGGACAAGAGCCGCTGAGGTCGTAAACTGCCTTCCACTGTGTCACGTGATACTTCAGCAGTGCTTGTTTCATCTGCTCCTTCGCTGCGACTTTTACAACCCTCCTGCTTTTGACAATCCTGCCGGGTTTTATATTTCAGTCCACTGTGTATTCTTCCGCGCACGGCTTAGAATAAGTTCCTAGCAACACGACCTGTCTCATATTTATCACCCAATAAATAACATTTAAATAATAACCAAAATGCTGCAAAAACCTACTAAATATTCCAAAGATCACTCAAATAACAACGTTATGTAAAAGTTTGTACACAAAGTTATTTAGCGTATTGAACAAAATGCTCCAAAAAACCCCAGATTTTCCAGAATCACTAAAATAATCAAATAATTTAAAAGATTGAACTCGGATTCGTCATTAAATATATTGAACGTAATACCGATCGAAGAATGCTATATGATATTATTATTATTATTAATTATTAAAGAATATGTAACACAAAAGTATAAAACGCTTCGTGACCTAACCAGTGGCGTACCATTTGAATTGCTTAGTATTAACTGGCACTAAACAGTATTAATGAAAGCTGTAAATTCGCAAAGCGTCGTGGCTTTTGTGACCTTAATGCGTTCGCCTGATTTCTGATTCCATCCGGAATAAGTTGGCGAACGATGCGGTAGTTGCGTCCACGGAAGTGAAACTTGAACTACCCAAAATGTGAGTTACCATCATGGAGATGAGAATGGTTACCATTGATCCCGTGCTACAACAAAACTGAAAATAGATTTAAAATAAAAATATGAAAGAAGCGTAGAACAAGTGAACTTGCAAGAAGCCACCATATCTCAACAGTTCCTCCGGCGAGCCTGCCACAAACCACCGGAACATTCACTAGCCTCCGACGGAGTAATTTTCTCACCGAGGAAATTAAAAATCCACCAAATCTGTTGGTAAAACCATTGACCTGAGCACATGTGAGAACCCTGCTGCGTGGATTCTAAAACTGAAACTCTGGTCAATGATGCATATTACAATGAAGACATATTTAATTTGAAATTAATTTGAGCACTTACTGAAAGGCAAATTGATTTCGAGTAGCCAATGAACCAGACATTTTATCTGAAAAGTTTAATCATTAAGTATTTTAGTTTTTCTTATAATGGCTACAAAGAAGGGTCTAAATTGTGACTTTGTCAGGATTGTGGGAAAAAATATGGAAACAAATATTTACAGTTTGTTAAAATTATACACCGTATAGTAAACAGAACCGGTTTTTTTTCTGTCTATAATACGAACCCATTGCAGGAATCGTTCAAACATCACTTCATATAGAGCCGAATTCAGAGACGTCTTTCGATGGTTGGCCGCTGGATACAGCATTCGTACCAGCTCTGAAGCTCAGTCGAACTCGAAAGCCTATTCAGTTTGAAGTAAACAAAACAAATCACGTGTTTGTACAATATTATTAGTTATAAACGTTTTCACGTGTTCATGTAAATTATATAAAACATGCATATCCGTAATTTTAACGTTCTGTAATATTTGTTTTGAAATTTATTTATATGGGTTAAAAATAGTTTCGTCCATAAGGATTACCGCGCGTTCTGTTGCTTCGATGGTCGATAATTGGGAGGTAATAATTCACGTTGAAGAGGTTTTAAAATCCTTTGAATAGTTGGAAAATTAAATGCCAGTCCCGAGAATATATATCCGAATTGTGGCAGACCCATTTCATTTGTATTGGGACGGAGAATTTGAAGTATCCTTTTTGGAAAGCCGTTGTTAGAGACGTGGGGGGAATGAGGGAGGGTTTTCAAAATAGTGGTTTACCAATCCCTGCAATGACGAAGTTAATTATATTATGCGAATTTATGCTTCGTGGAGTTTTCAGGCTAGTGCACGTGTCTGTTCTAACATAAAAACTCAGCATAATATGCACCAAACTGCGAGGCATTTTAATTTGCAATTACCACTTGTATTTCCGTATTTAATCAGTTGAAAAATATAAGCGAAGACAAACATGATCTGCAGAGTGTTTTTGCTCCTAAGCGTACCCAACACACGATGATGTTGGTATCTTGGACACTGCAGTCCTAATCTTACGTACATGTTTGCGTATTCACGTATACACTCTAAACATAGTTTGTAAATTTGCCACAGGTGCGTATAGGAGAGCTAAGAAAGTAGGTATGGTAGAATCGTTTCCCAGACATCCATGGTAGCAGTCATCAACTATTTATAAAACAGACAAAACGTATAGGGCCTACTACAGGCACCAGGCTTGTATTGTAATAACTATAACATTTTGCATATTTACAAGACTGAAGTATGGTAACTGTCATATACTGCGTTTAGGCTAATTACTTCCTAAACATTTTAGTTTTTTTAACAGTATTTTTAATGTGGTTGTTAATCCGGATTAAGGCACCCGCCTACTGGCCGTGTGTTAGTGTGAGTGAGGCACGGTGCCAAGGGCGGTGATGACTGGTGTGGTATCGCCTCTACTGCAAGACACTGCAGTGGTATCGTACATCACTCGCCTGACTGACACTTTCTGTGGTCACCATATCTTCTATCTTTGTATTGGAGGAAAGTTTAAGAACGCGATCTACCGCAATTTTCATCATCATTATTTTATTTTGTATTTGTGCCAGATATTAATTTTCTTATTTTAGACACAAAATGTGACTAAATTTGGCTTTTATGAAATTTTTTTATCTGTCATAGTTTTCGCGTAATGGTTTGATAAAGTCATATTTTGTATGTTTCCGTTTTAACGACTACACTAAAACCAACTGATATACCAAACTCAAAAAAATCACAGTGGATAAAGACATTGCAGGCTACAATGGCATGCTCTTGAAATTAAGGAATAAAAATTATTTGAATAAAAAAAATGCTGAAACTGAAAATTTTAAAATTTCAATAATTTTTTTTAATACGAATAATTTTTATTCTTGAGCATGGTTGCAAAGTAGTTTCACACGAATCCCGCGAGTAAAGATATAACAGGTTGGAAAATTTTTATAGACATTTTAAGGGACTTCGAAATGATTAACTGAAGTGATGCCGACCTAATGGGTGAGAGGTCCTGGGTCGAATCCCAGCACGGACATGGGTGTTTTCTTAGGTTTAGTTAGTCTGTGAGGCGTCCCTTACTAAGCCTGGACTGCATAAAACCGGGAGACGTTAATAATAAAAGCTGAAGTTATGTTCTCAAACTACCTTTCCGTCATCGTTTGAAGTTTTTCTTTTCGTATGTTGATAACGCAATGGACACAAGCGCGTGGTAGGAGTTAGGAAGTGTACGAGCGTGTCTCGCCGCGCCCTCTATAGTGTAGCTACAAGGGCTGGACGCCGCTGACACTGGGGGATGTCACTTGGCGTCGACAACTTCTCTGAGGCGGTCGATAGTCACAACCTACCTTCGTCCTTCTTCTATCTCCCTCCTCGCTGTGTGTGTGTATCCTCGCGTCTCTAACCCTGCTGTCTTGCACCAACAACCACACATTGCTACAGCCACCAGTTGTGGCGAGAAACATTCTTACTGCATTTGCTTTCAACAAGTTCGTAATTGGAAAGGCGGAATTGGCTTGTTTTTATATTCTAAATTTAAATAAGTACAGTAAACTCCCGATTATCCGAGTTAATTGGTGCTGCGCCACGCACGGATAATCGGGAAACACGGATAACCCGAAAATAGCACATGTGTTAATATATATGTACAAAAAATTATTTATGTATAACTAATTCAAATACCATAATGAGTAATGGTTTTACCTAAGAATAACGTATTTCACAACCTTTTCACTAAAAATGAATAAAAATATGCCTGGGGTGGACGGTAAAAAAATGATGTCGAAATTTTCGTTAATCCATTCTTGCGCGCAAAAGTTGACATTCCAAAAAGTTTTTTTTTCTTTTTACAAAAATGTTTGGTTTTTACAATGTTAAACATACAAAAAGTCGCATAATCCAAAAACCGGTTAATCGGTGCACGGATAATCGGGAGTTTACTGTACAGTATCTTCTCTTTTCCTCTAACCTAGTTAAGTTAATTTTTACTATAGTTTCGTATTTTAATACACCCACGTGTTAGCGATAGCAGCGAAACTAGTGGCAGAAGTTTCCTTGTGCAAAAATCTTACATAAGAAAACACATTTTCAATCTAACCTGTAGTAGGATGAACCTTAGGCTTGGTACGGTACAGTTAGGTAGATAATCGAATATCACCTGGACGAGTCTGGCAAGGGACATTTCTACCGTTAATTGCTATGGTGTAGGTAAGGGGGACAATTCTTGCTGGCGCTTAGTGGAGGAAACTTCGGGCGTCAAGCCGGACATTGCCGAAGGACGAAGTTTTGTCCGGGAGCGCCAGTAAAGTTCATTCTACTACAGTTTGGAGAGAATGTGTGTTTTCTTATGGGAGAGTTTGGCACAGGGAAAAATTCTACCTCTAGGTGTGCTGCAATCGCTAACATACGTAATTTAATACGAAACCGTACTAAAATCTATTATTTTAATACGCAGTAAAGAGAGAAGTCATTTTATTTCATTTTACAGTGAAAGGCAAACCTATTTTTGCCGCTCAAATGATCAACGTAGCGCCAGCATGAAATAATCGCCTTTATCGACACCCGAGCTACAGGCGGCAGAAATGTACGCACATCTAATTAGTGGTCTTTTTTTTTTTTTTTTCAACCCCTAAGATGGCTTTGAAGAGAAGAGATTTATGAGTTATTGAGCTGTGTTAGAAATAAATTCAACTATTGTTCCTATTATAGATCCTGTATGTAACTGCCTTAAACAAATAGAAAATGCGCAATTATTAAGTATTTTTCCAGGCTGGAAATAGTCTTGAGCAGAATTGAAATAACAGTTTCTCTGTACTTCTCTGTCAAACTTGCATTTTCAATATTACGTTTTGGCGTAGCCATTGCGTACAGCTAGTGATAGTTGTCAGTAATACAACACCAATATTTTTTTGTAACACAGCATGTTACTCAACAATAAAAATCGCTGTGAAAAAAAACATTCGTAATTTTGCTGGAATTTTATACATTAAATATAATAACGTTTTCCGCTAATTAAATTTTTTAGTTGGCTGTGAAAACCCATAAGAAAGTTACAGTTTTATCGTTTGCTGTTCGTACATACGTTAAATATTATTCTATTCGCAGACGTGAAACCATTTACACTGGAAATGAAAGCATCGGACTACTTTAGGATAACTTTGTGATTACACATATATTTTTTGTACATTTGTAGTTTTTTCGACAATAATGAAAATAGCATGTTCTCAGAACGCTTACTTCAATTGTGATTTGTTTAACTTTTCGATAAGAATTTTTTTTCCTGTTTGTACGTAGGAACAAAAAAAAAAAGTAAAAAATTCAGACTGGCATGTACTAACGCGTAAGCTATAACATTCGAAAAGAGTTTTTGTAGTGTTTGGAATGTTAGTGTGTGTAAAATTAGCCGTTTTTTCCCCACGTGGCGTCCTAAAGGACTGAAGTAAAGTTGTTGGAAGATACTTCTGACTATTCTTTACTAAGGATGTTATGCCCTTTATACTATGTTCACGCTAGGTATTTTTTCACATTGGTTAAAAAAAAAAACTCAACACTTAACGGAATGATTTGAAATAATTAAATACTTAGAACACAATTGTTTGTAGGCGTTTCGGAAAATAATGCACAGTATCAAAAATTATTTTGCTGTATTTTGGCTCATTTTCATAACGAAATTAACGATACTTTGGGTGCAAAGGGCTATAAAACTATAGGTTTACTGCTATCAAAATTATGTAGAAATTATGATATATTTGTTTCAAAATTGGGTAGGGATTCTCGGATATAAAGATCATTTTGGTTAGAAAAAAATATTTTCGATACCACTGTAAGACCACCGGGCGTGGCTTTATTTATTCATTCATTCATTCTAGTTTCTCGGCATGTACGCAAAACCTATCCAGAATAGCAAGTTTCTAATGTAATATCCAGATAGTTGATTAGGTCTATTTGGTATAACAGTTATATCTGTAGAACTGACGGAAACTGCAAAATCTCTTAGCCCTGTTTGTATAATTTGTGTGGTTAAGTATTATTTGCAGAGTTTTGCGTGGCTTCAAAACAGTTACGCGAACGTCCTTGAGTGCACATCTTAGTATTTTTTCCTTGTAGATAGAAATTATTTGTAGAATACATATTGAAAGATGTGCCTAAATAGCTGTATTTTTTTTTTCAGTGAGGTCATTAAATACAAAGTACTGAACAAATTTGTATTTAATATTATTTAATAGTACCATCCCCCTTTCACCATACACTCCCTCGGTATGTTAATTTTGCTTACAATAAATACTGTGTTATACCCAACTGTTCTACTAATGGTTAAAAATGTCACTTGTACGTACGTCACTAATGCTATATAATTCGAATGGCTTTCTCTGAATGAAAAATAAAAATGTCAATAGCTTCCAGCAAGGAGGGCGCCCAACGACTTGCGGCAATAATATGTATTTAGCTCGTTCAAGTATGTAATGCTTACGTAATACCATAGCGTTCCCACATAAACTGGACTACACTGTCGTAGGCATAATCACACTGTTACAACTTATATGTAATTATAAATAATATAATAAGCATATTAATATTCATCCATAAAATTCCTGTTTTTGAAATATAACAATTCATGGAAAAACTGTGTTCACTTCTCCAATAAAAAAAAAACATAAATACAGTTAACAACACAAAATGTCAGGCGTGAATGAGGAAATGGTCCACCATTTTTTTACAGTGAACCTTTATTCAGTTATTTGAGAATTACAGAAACCCTTTGAAGATTGGTATGTGTGTGTGTGTGTGTATATATATATATATATATATATATACATACACATTCTAAACTCTGGTAACTCTTCTAGCGGTATACATTTTGCTATAACTCGTTGGGCAATTTATAAAAAACGAATGTTCGTTACTTCGTAAGTCTGTCCGTCTTTTATGCGCTGCTATGTCATTCATCCGTTTGGGGATGAAACTTGGGTAGGGTGATGGTGGTCGTTTTTTATTTTTTTTTTGGGGGGGGGAAGGGGCGGGGGTTCAAAACAGGGTAGAGGAGCAGAGCAGAGTAGCCAAAAAACGTTTCAACGTTTACCGGGGCGGCTAGTGTAAATCAGCAAGCAGTCCACATGACGTCGGATGTTAGTGTGTTGACAGCTGTGTATGTAGAGGTTGTTAACTTGACACTAGGTACATATGTACATAAGCTCACTACTCTGCGCCGCTAATTGTAACTGGAGTAGCTCCGCTTAGCCTTGTGTGTTGTTAGCACTTCAGGCTTCTGCCCGAGTTAAGTCTCTTCCCAGCTTCCGTGATATTACATCTCCAGCCACTTTCTATGTCAAATAACATAAACGTATATAAATATGTGTCGTCATTTTATTTTAATATAAAGTAACGTGTAGAAAGTAATCATGTTTTAAATTTCTTAAACCCTGATGGTCGACCACTGATTTTACTTAACGACCTTAATTGTGTTAACAGTCGTTTGAGAATCACTATCTAGCCTACATTTTAGCAAATAATTTTATTTTAACGGTGTTAAGCATCAATAGGCTATGCGGCAATTGCTAGTTCGGTATAAAATATTTTCCTGGTCTGAAACAGCCTTAGTATTTAACTTTTGTATCTTGTGGCTGTCGATATTAGATTTATAATACTACTATAATAATACTACCGTTTCAAGTCCGAATAGCTGAAGGTATGTTTTACTGATTATGAATGCATAAAACCGGCTATTTGATTGACGGAAGAGTTACAACGTTTTACTTTACCTGGAGGTAACGTTGACGGATTTATGTCGGGATTACGAATACTTCACGTTCACTTTACTTCAACTTTCATGTACGCAGGATACTTCTTGACAAACGCACTTGTACGGGACCTATCACGATCGCGTCACTTTACGTTCACTTTCACGTAACGAAAAGCGTGTCGATGTCAAGCTTAGAAGTCAAAGTGATACGTGAAGTTATACCACGTGATCGCCTGGGCCAATCACATTTCGGAGGAGTTAATGTCTTCTATTGTGTCATGTTATCTTTGACTATTAATTTCAAGACTCTCTCACGCCGTTTTTCATTGCCTGCTTGCAGCTTACGTGAAGGATCGTAATAAGGCACCTCAATTGAATACGTATTACGTACACGTGAACGTGATAAAGTGGTAAGTGATACGTGAACGTGAAGTTATCGTAATCCCGGCCTTAGCGTGGTGCAAGACATCACTGTACGTATATTGTTTTTCTCCCACGTGTAAAACCCTGTTACTGAGACAAAGATGCAAAGTTTCATCAGGTACTTAGCATACGATATGAAAGTTTTAAGTCGTGTTATAATTTGTGATCAGCAGTTGTGTAGTTCTATTTAAACACTGTGAAGTTATTGGTCATTTTAGCAAGTTACGTTACACGATGTTTATGAGTTTATTAAACTTCACATTCCGTCGACAGCGATGTCGTTACATACTTCATACAAGGGCAGGAACTAGAAGAGGAATTGGTCGTGGCCAAAGGCAAGGAACCATTCCAGAGTTCGCTTTAAGTGATTTCGGGAAATAACGAAAAACGCGAAATCAGTATAGCCAGAGCCGGGAACCAGACCCATGTCTCCCGCGAGTCAACGTGTTAGGCATACAATGAAATCTAAACAAAACACCGTCAAGTACGTTATAATGACATAAACAGTCAGGTAAGTGGCCCGTATGACTGAGGTCGTCTTATGTTACACGTACACGTTTCCGGTTCGCCACTTCTAATTAGAGCACGTTTTCTGTCGGTTGAAAATTACGAAAATGATGGGTGTTTTTATTGTCCCTTTTAGTAGTGTAAATCTTGGCGCCGAGTTTTTTATATTAAAGTTATAGGTGTGTGTATCTTTGTCTTTGATATTACGTTATAAATTGAGGTACGTCAGTTTCGCAAATACATTCCAGGTCAGGTTGAACGCGCAATCTAGGCTACTGCCACGCGAATCCGCGAAATTGACGTACCTCTAGTTATAAAATGTTAGTGTCACAACTGAATGTGTTATAGAGGCTAGTTGACGGCCAGAAGACTACACGACAGTTCAGTGACTTGCACATAGAGGCTAGTGTGAGGTGTGATGCGTGTGTTGTGTCGTCCTTATAGCTTCCACACTTCTTGGCCTCAGGCGTGCTGAATATGTTCACCCAGGCGACAACCTTAAGAGTGCGTGGTAGATAAATAAACGCTGGAAACATCAATTTGTTTCTACGCTTTTTTTCGAAGCCAATATGGATATAATACTCAATGACTATCCTAGATAATGGTATTTGCCAACTTTATGAGTAAATATTTGTCCAGAATTACTAATTCGTTACGTGTGATCTCTTGCGCCGCAGTTAAATGCACGAGGTTCCGGCGTCAGAGATTGTGCCTCAGAAGTTAGTAACATTGGAAACAATTTAGTTTAAAACGTTGGCTGAAACTGTTTTCTGGGTTTGCTATTGTTAAATTTTCTCAAATTGGCTTCAAGAAACCTACAGCTATAGATTAATGCTTTTTGCGTTGAATTATGTACCACGCCCTCGTTTGAAGACGTTGTACGACTGTCAGTGATGCGCCAAGACTGATGTGTTCTTCTCAGTTGTAAGATAAAGAAACTGAGCAGTTATGGCGACATTGTGACCTTGACTTGGCCAGCTAATTGAATACCGCAAAGATAAAAACATGCCGCTAGCAGCTCGTGACAAACCCCGCCCCCTGGCAACTGTGGAATCATTGCAGGAGAAATAGATGGCGACTAGTCGTGCGACCCACTAGGGTAGAACGTACATTATTGTCCGGCCTGCAATTAGAGTGTCGTCGTTAACTGCCTCTGATGAGTGCCGAGTGTTCAACTGTAGCTTGGAAACATTCTGCTCTGGGATTGTAGGCCAAGTAACGGAGTCCGTGAGAGGTGGACTGAACAACACTGCGTTCTGCGCCCTGTGCCGCTCTGGAGGCTATATGGGCACCACTGCTATGCGAGGAGGTAATACCATATAAATGATGAAGCACGCCCATCTTTAATTTAAAGAATTTCCCCGCTACAGGAATTCCTGGAAAATTATTGAGTTTTTTTATCGTCCAATAAGTGTTAGATAATATGGAAGTAATTTACTAACAATGTAAAAAGTGTAGTATCTACATTAACATTTAGAGCATGAAATGTCAAAAATGTTGCTATCCTTCAGGAATGCTTGTAGTTGGCAAAAACGTGCACTATCATTAAAGTTGGGGTGTATTTTTTTTTTTTTTTTCATGGACACAAAACATGTTTCTAATAGGAGTACCATACCTTATGAACGTAAAAACGTGGTACGATGT
>PNEQ01003821.1:21481-46777 GCA_003012365.1 Medauroidea extradentata
AAAAAAAAAAAAAAAAAAAAAAAAAAAAAAAAACAACTCGAGTTACACTCGCTACATGGTCAAGAAATGAAGCAATAAACGGAAGCATTAATGTATTTAATTAATTCAGTCTTTCTTCAGTGTATTCCTTCCGTCAAAAAACATTTTTTTAATCCGTACTGGTGAACTAAAGTTACCCTATTTCAATTATATTTCCGCAGATAGTTAATCTGTGATATATTTGTTCAGCTATATATATATATATATATATATATATATATATATATATATATATATAGCGTGCTAAGTATTGAGTAAGTATTAGGTTTCTTGGAATTAGCAGGAATTGTATTTTATTCTTCGTCGTTCCCACTTTCATTCGCGAAGTTGATGTCCCAGAAGGCGTAACGTTACTTTAACACATACCTATTTTTCAAGCGAATGTTCACTAACTTGTGTGTCTGTGTAATATTTGGGCGAAAAAAGAGTGTTTCAAATGTAGTTAATGACGTCGCCTCATAACTCCTGTCGTAAATGTAAATCGTAATACAGATGAACCACACATTCTAAAATATTAACTCAAAACAAAAAATGTCATATATTTACGCATTGTTTATGGATGACTGTAATTTAATTTGTTAAAATCGACAATTTTTTTTATTTCGTTTTGTGAATATATATTTCAGTGTTCTCTCATAGTTTTCTCATAACGGAGTGTCAAAGTCAAAATTTGCTTGTTCTGCTGCCATGCAAACAGCGAAAACTAATTGATCTATTTAAATGAAGTAATTCACTGTGAACTATCATACCATGAGCTCTGCAATAAAACATTTTAAAACCCACAACTTAATATTTTGATAATTTTAAAAATATCGCAACAATACAGAAAAAAAAATTGCAAATTCAACATTTTTTTAAAAATATAAAAATAGTTCATGGGATATGTTTTAAAGCTTTGATTACGTAGCCCATGGTATGTTATTTCACCGCGAATTATTTCACTTACGTAAGTCGATTAGTTTTCACTATTTGTATGGCAACAGAATATACAAATTTTGACTTTGACACACCGTTATGAGAAAACTATGAGAGCTAAAATTACTTTGTGAGAGGAAACTGTACTCACAAGCATCGTCTATAAAACTAACACCATAGAAACGTATTTTCCATAGGCGTGGCAATGTAGACGCGAGTTTATTTTCAATTTTAAGGGCTCGTGTGGATTTAATGCAGGGTGTAGTTCACTTTATTGTATTTTTAGTCTTTGAGCCGTAACATTTATCAAAATTGTATTACCAAAATTTCCTCTTCGACAAAGCATAGGATATTATATTCTCGGTAAACTGCTTACCCAAATAATAATGGCGTCTTTCATTAATTTGTCATGCAGAATCGTTGAAAGATAATTCTTGAAAGTTAACCTATAATTCTTGCAATTATTCTGCATGACAAATTGGTTAAAGATTCCATTATTATTTATGTTAAACCAAGAATATGTCTATGCTTTGCCTAAGAGAAAATTTTGATAATACAACTTGAATAAATGTTATGACACTCTAAAACTAAAAATACACTAAAATTTTCTAAACACCCCCCCCCCTACCCTAACACAAGAGGTATTACATTTACCCTTGTGTGTGTTCTTACATTTATGTTTAGTACAACACATTTTAAGAATCCAACTTTATGTAACTAGCTCGTACCATATAAATTAATTTAGGTAGGAAATCAATTTTGGTGGTCCTTTTTAGTTTATCGTCAGTGTGTGGCCGGGTCTAGGGGTGGGTAAGGACCTCCTTATGTATAGATACACAGCACAAGGCTAGACGTTATACTGTACGGGGGAGGGAGGGAGGTAAGTTGCTCGGCGTGTTGCGTGCACACACGTAGCAGGCGCTAACAAAGCTGCCTGGTAGCAGTCAGAGTTCCCACTCCTGCCTTGCCGCGTCCACCCACACAGGGCTGTCCAACATACTGTGCCAAGATACGCACTACCGGAGATGCAAAGTGGCTGATATCTGGTGGCGACTTTACTGCAGCAAGGCAAGCGTCATAATAAACATACACATTTGACAATTTATCTTCGGTATACAATGTATAGATACATAGAGAAATTTTGTTTTGTTACTCTACATGGCTTAAATTTGAAAAGCAGCAGTGACTATAGGTAGAAATAACGGAATTGTATTTTCAAATATTGCTGTTTCACTCGTCGAATCGAATTATGTTTTACGTTTGAAATTGTATAAAACTAATAAGACCGCGGTTAACAATATAAACACAAAGTCCAGTTAATTTAGGTCTAAAGCTCAGCTCTGCATTTTGATACTGAAACTAAATTGTAATACCAATTTTTTACCAATCATGAAATGAGTTTTTTGTTTGTTTGTAATAATTAAGACACGCAATTTATCTAGTTGACGAAATGCATTAGTCACATAGTAGAATTATTTATGTAGAACTTTTACAAAGCTTCGTTTAATAAATTATTTTAACTACAGCATTTCCGAGCAATACACTCAAGCCTGATCCTTTCAGTTGACCAGTAAGCTAATATATTGAAGTTACGCGAATAATGTTATTGTATTTAAACATTCTATTAACTGTTACACTTTACAAGGTCGTATCTCAAACTGTTGTCTGGCTTTAGTTCTGGTAACCTACCAGTTTATTTTTCTAGTTTCGAGACAGTTTATCGCAATCAAAAATAAATACTTTATTGTGCACTTCGCATTCTACAGTTTCTATTCTTTAATAGTTTGATATCCGTCAAGCAAATGCAGATTTAAGAACAAGAAGTGACAACGCTTGTAACCGAGACTTGGAGTGATTTCGAAATTTTGTTTTATTACTACCTAATACTAATACAAAAATTTTACAGTTTTGACACTTACATGTTATAATTTGTGGCTGAATTTTTTTTGTATAAATGCGGTGAATGGTTTTTTAGATTTCATCCCCCGAAGTATCACGTTTTTTGTAGTAAAAGTAAGCAAAAATGAAACAATGGTTTTTTTTTTTTTTGCGGACGAATTGTACATTATTTTAAAAAACGCATCCACAGTATTGTGCAACGTGTTACTGCACATTGACTCAAATTTTTTAAACGCTTTTGGTTAAAAAAAATATTTGAGTTACTGTCACCAGTCTGGAAAAACACTGATGAACAAGCCCTTAAACGAAACTATTCATGCAACTTGCTTTGCCAAACACGCGGACAATCACCATCATTCCGTCTATCTTGTCGGCGCGATAGTGCTGCTCCTAGCGGTGCTCTGCATCTACCATAGCTCCACATATCTTCTACATAACCGTCTTGTTTGTATTCGCAGTTCACACTACGCTAACTAAGAGCGCAAGCCAGTGAACTGCCTTGTAGTCTTCTCGTCGATACAATTAACATGCTGTGTCTATGGGACACTGCGTGCCGATTGGTTAAAAATATCATGTGACTTTGTCCCTCGCTGTCTCTTTGTCCGATGTCTCGTCTTGTCCCATGTATATGGCCAATATTTATAAATTTGTCCCGTCGTCCTATGTCCAAGCTAAAGAAGAAAAATGCAAAACATTAAACGCCGCCAAAACTAGCTCGAAAACATAAAAATTCGTATTCATAATAATGTCAGCAGAGAACATGGAAGGTAACAAGATGATAATTCGAACAATAAAATAATATTTCAACCTAAATAAACTCGAGTAAGGTTCACGAATGTGACTAATTTACGGAATTGTTATTAAACTGCTTTTAAAAAACAATCGCGAATCCTACTTTTTTTAAATTAATTTGTGTATTTTCAGTCTATGAATCCACGTAACAGATGTTTTAAGGGCTTGTTCCAGAGTTTTTTTCAGACTGGTGCCAATAACTCAAATATTTTTTTAACCAAAAGTTTTGAAAAAATTTGTGTAAATGTGCAATCACGCGATGCACAATAATGTGGACGCGTTTTTTTAAAAATAATGTACCATTCGCCAGCAAAAAAAAAATAATAATTTCCTTCATTTTTGCTTATTTTCACGACGAAAAAGCGGTGCTTAGGGTAATGGAATCTTAAAAAAAAAAAAAAAAAAAAAACGTTCAGTATAATTCTACAAAAAAATTCAGCTACAAATTGTAACATATAAGTGTCAAAATTGTGCAGCGAAATTTTGATATGAGTATTAGGGAGCAATAAAAAAATATTTTCGAAATCACTGCAAAACTCTGTAACAAGGCCTTAACGAAATAAAATAAGATGGAAAATACACAATTCCATGAGAATTAACTGCACTCTGGTGTCGCTTTTCTGAGTCTCTAGGATGAGACAGCTCTATTGTGGCATCACACACACATTTCTGGGTGTCCCTTAGTTAATTCTACGACAGGTTAGGAAGAAAATGTGTTTACTTATGGGAGACTTTGATACAGGCAAAAAATTTTGCCACTAGTTTCGCTGCACTAGCTAGCGTATCTGATGAAATACGAAACAGTTGTAAAATTAATTTCAACTATGCGTGATGAATAGAGAAGTCATTTAATTTTATTTTATTTTAAAATGAAGCCAAACCCCGTTGTGATAAAACTACGTGAGCTAAAACTGTTCTGTAAGAGTAAAATGTACTCGCAAGTATCTTCTACAAAACTATCAATATTTCATTAAAAACATAAAATGATGACTTAACCGCTCTTGAACAGCCTTAAAGTCGGACAGCCTACTGCCCGTGTGTTTGTGTGAGAGAGGCACGGCGCCAAGGGCGATGCTGACCGACTTATCTGGTGCGGTATATCCTCTACCACAAGACACCGAAACCACCGGCGTGCAGTGGTACTGTTGGTCTTTCGCCTGACTGACACTTTCAGAGTTGACAAGCTGTATTATTGTGGATCAGTTTTCGAACAGAAACATGTATACCGGGTCCATACCGGGAATTGATAATGTCTTTGAATGTTTCATGCAAAGGGGAGATGACAAGCTGTATTATCCACAATAATACAGCTTGTCATTCTGCCCCATTGCATGAAACATTCAAAGACATTACTTTCAGAGGTGACCCTATCTTTTTATTGGTGTGAAGTTCTAAGCAAAGTCTGTTACAAGTATTTAGAGTAGCTTCACACGATTCCTCTGAGTAGTTTTTCACATATAACGGGCTGTAAAAGCTGTTTTTAGCCATTTTGAGGGGCTCCGAAATTATATTTCTGACTTGATGTTTTGGAATTATCTTCCCGTCGTTTATTTTCTTTTCGTACATTGACGTAATGAACACACATACATAGAATAGTTTCTTTAAAAAAAATACTTACGTGTGCACTAAAACAAATTTGAAGCGCGTGGTAGAGGCCACGTAACAAGGAATGTTACATTTTTACAAAACTTCAATTTAAAAGAGTGCCATTAAAGAAGGTTTACACCTCAACACCCCTTTTAAACTCCGCAGCTTCAAGCTCGATAGGCAGGGCTCTTAACTGTGTATTTCAACTGTCGACAAAGTAATATAGCCTAACTGGAAAATTAAATTATCTTTAGATGGCGAAGGATGCTGCACTTTAATTTGCTCTAATTATGTTATTTTTGGACAGATTTTCTACCGCGTAAAATGGTCAGTTAGTCGGGTGAACTATTCATGCATCAATTATTACATGGACTCAGCTTTCTTTGTTTAAATCTTAGTAGGATTTTCGTACGTATTTAAAATTCAGGCATAAATTTTCAGAGCAGTCTGTATAAGGTTGGGAAGCTGTATGAAGTTTTAAATCTGTACGAGGCTAGGATGAATTATTTTATACTTTTTAGCCCTATTTATTTTTATTGTCTTAATGGAGAAGTGCGTGGTGGCGGTGTTGTGTTACAAACAAGTCGTATATTATCTTTCCAAGTCTTAATAAGCATTTTAAAACTGGTTTGGCTACAAGCCGACAACAGCAATGTGTCGGTTAAATTAATTACCGCTTTAAAAAAACTTGTACTAGTTAAAAGGTAATTTACTTCTGGATATTTCCCAACGATTTATTTATTTTTTCCTTGTTATTGTACGTAATTGCCGTCTATTTTAGCGAGCGGCAGAGCCGACGTATTTAGCGATGGAGTTGATCTAACAAAAATAAACCCATAACATGTGTCAAGCTACAGCATGTTCGTACTTGTTAGTCAGGTTTAATTACTGCTGTTAGTGTGCAGGACATATTGCATGCGATAAAGTTTTACCATATACGGTAGGTTTTGCTACCGTTTATAAATATTAAACACATGTGCGGTGTTATTAAAGACACGGAATTCTGGACAGAAGAAATGCCAGCATACAAGTCTAAAAATAACGGATCACATTGAAAATAAGGAAGCAGAAATACTTTTCCTCGGAATTGGAAAGAATGCGTTAATTCTAATGGAAATCAGCTTAATTTTTTTTTTTTTTTTTTTTTCCGGTTTCGATCATTCTTGAAAAGTATGTTCTATTGGAGATGTAAGTTAGTTACAATTGGACGGTGTTGCTGCAGACTAAGCGATAATTGGTAGTTCGTTATAACATGTTTCTTTGAAACGGTCTTACACAAAAGTATTTTACTTCTATATCCTGCAGTTACGAATATTGGATTAATAAGACTGACGTAGTTTTTCTAAGACTGTTTCAAATACGGAAAACTTACTGCATGTTTTACTGATAACTTAAAATTGGTACGTAGTCTAAACACTGTCCAAATGACATTCTACATTGTTGAAGGATGGATGAAGGTTTCACCCAAACACCTCGAATTAAATAAACGTCATTCGGATAAATAATTACCTTGTAGTGGGTCCAATTTATAAATGACTCTTTAAGAGGGCGTGGTACATAATTCAACGCTAAAAGCATTACTGTATGACTGTAGGTTTCTTGAAGCCAATTTGCGAAAATTAAACAATAGCAATCCTAGACAACAGTTATAGCCAACGTTTTAAACAAAATTGTTTCCAGTGTTACGAACTTCTGAGGCACAATCTCTGACGCCGGAACCTCGTGTATTTAACTGCGGCGCAAGAGATCACGCGTAACGAATTAGTCATTCTTGATAAATATTTACTCATAAAGTTGGCAAATACCACTATCTAGGATTGCCATTGAGTATTATCTGTATTGGCCTCGAAAAAAAAAAAGCGTAGAAATCAATTTATGTTTTCAGCATTTATTTATCTACTCTTAACTGTCAGGTAATACCGACCAGGTTTAAGGATTTATATTCCCCTTACGGTTGAGGCCAACGTCTATAGAAAACATGTTGCCAGTGTTATACTATATTTAAGACTCCGTAATGTTATAATAGTGGCCTCACTTCAGCGCACTACGTTCATTAACTCATAATGTCATATATTACATTAGCGAGTAGTGGAACTAATATGTGCAGAAAAGGAAGAACAATTCAACTTCAATATGCCTTTATTTTATATTCTCCTTCGCTTAACTTCCACAGTTCTGAGGACACAAGTTTATTAAAGAACTACTATGTTTATTACAGAACTGATAAACTAATTTTTATAAAGTTTTATTTTATTTATTATTTTTTTTTTTGCAGAACATAGGTACACTAGTACTTTTTGCTGAGTATATTACATAACTGGTATACTTACGTGCCAAGTTGATTACAGAAATGGTATACCTACTAGTTTTTGCTAAGTTTATTAAAGAAATTATACTTTATTACAGAACTGATGTACTATATTTTTCCAAGTATGTTGGAGATGTTATAGTCTAATTTTGCCAAATAAATGACTCGTTTATCAGAGAAATTTTGTCCGAGCAAGTTGAGGTTTTTGTTCGAGAGCACAGAAGCTCCTTGGCACTGTGCAATTATATTCCCAACCCTGCTTTGTTCAAGTTGCATTGTCTGGCGGTTTTTAATCTCTGTATTTGTTTAACTAATCGTAAGTGAAGCTGTTATCGCGGTTTACGTACACTTGAAAAATGTTGTTTTCAATAGATGTAGATAACAAACTGCTCGAGTTTTCAAGTACTGTTACAGTGCAGTGTTGTCGGTAGGTTTGTATCGTGATGTTTCCTCTCCTGGCATTACTGCATATGCCGTCGCTGTGTTTAGTTGAAAATCATAAGTTTATCACACGCGACAGTGTAAAGGATCTCACTTTTTAATGACAGATTAAGTTTATATTTCACATTTAGCGGGATTTGATGTGCTAACATCTGTGACTACCATATTTTCACCACAAGACTAGTTTGTCAGAAGTCGTGTCGAAAATTTTTTTCCGTACTGTAAATAATAGCTAACACTTTTTTTTATGCGTTGTTATACTTTAGCCTTCCAGGATAGTATTTTTTTCCGTCCAGATAATCTCGAAGACTAAAGTAACAAAAAGGATAAATAATTGGAATGACAACGCGAAAGACTGTACAATAAGCGTACGATATGTAAATTGAACCGTACGCTTATTTAAGGTATTAAATTATGGTACATTTACGATCCAGATCGTACACATCACAATGGGTCGGGCATAATTCTGGCCTCGTTTGTAAATTCGCATCGTGTCAGTTAAAGTTTCGCGTGTGCTGCGGCTGTTTTTTTTTTTTTCAAGTGTTGTACGCAAAGTATTATATTATTATTACTACTACACACGTATAGGCTGCTAGAGGACCACGCGAAACGTCTATTTGATGCGAGGTTTTCTCAGGCTCCAAACTTCTTTCATATTTTCAATATGCATTATCTTTCTTCTGACCAATTTGTTCCTGTCCTATGTTTCTTGACATCTTGGTTCACTTTCTGCTTAAGAGGGCGTAGTACATAATTCAACGCTAAAAGCATCTATAACTGCAGGTTTCTTGAAGCCAATTTGAGACAATTAAACAATAGCAATCCCAGACAATAGTTTTAGCCAACGTTTTAAACGATATTGGCTCCAGTGTTACAAACTTCTGAGGTACAATCTCTGACGCCGGAACCTCGTGCATTTAACTGCGGCGCAAGAGATCACGCGTAACGAATTAGTAATTCTGGATAATATTTACTCATATAGTTGGCAGATACCATTATCTAGGATTGTAATAGAATACTTTATCCATATTGGCTTCGAAAAAAGGCGTAGAAATCAATTGATGATTTAAGCATTTATTTATTTACCACGCGCTCTTAAGTATTTTGTGGTCGAATGTGTGTCTTGTTATCTGAGTCTGTTATGCTAGGTCTTTCCTGACTTCATGTTCGTGCCTCCTTCTTTGTACTCTTAAAACATGTTTAGTTTATCGTACGTCCTGCAATCTTTTAATATGCTCGTAATATTTCAGTCGACTCTTGTCATTATTGTTATTTTTCTTCCGTACGTTTACGTTTGCCTGCAGTGTCGATACCTCCCCCCCTCCCCCCTCCTGCACTGGATTTTTGTTTTCAATTCCGCATTTCAACGTATCGTGTAATAGAACGCCTGTTGCTCTCCTTGTACGACATGACGTAGCCTAACATGTGGTTTGCCCTTGAGCTTGTAGGGATATACATGATGACTTGGTGTAACAGGGACAAACTGGGTACATTACGTCAAGTGGACATATGTTCGGGAATGTATTGTTCCTATGTAAGAGGATGGTATAGTGATTCATGATAAAGTGAGCAATTTTGAAGAATATCGTGCCCGAAATAGTAAGAGTATTTGTTGTGATTTCGGACCAAGGTACAATCAAAACACCCACATTGCTGCTTAGATTGCTTTATTTGTATTTTAAAAAGTGGGCAGAAACAAAGGGCGCCCATAAAGGGGCCTGGGGAGGGGGGCGGCTCTTGTTCCAACGTTGGTTTTGTTTTGTTAATAAAACGTATGGCAAACTTTTTGCAGTTGGTTAAGTTTCGTAATCAAAGTGGTTTCATGTGTCTAAATATTCCAGTGGCTAGAAATTTATACACAACATACACCCGTTCCTGTTGACATAAACATATAATTATGATCTTGCCCCCCCCCCCCTCCCGTATAATCTATAAGATGGGCCCCCTTGTCAGAAATTATAGCGTAAATAATTTGAAAGGTAAAACGTAACTAGTGTTTCAAAAGTACCCGTATAGCCTTACCACGTATACAGTTCTCTATGTATGACGGTGTATGTAGTATTGTGGGCGAGGCAAGTCCTGGTTGTGTTCTGTACAGACAGTCTTGTGTTGCTGTCCTCCTAGTTATTTATTGAAACATTCCATCCACGTGACTCGCTTTCTTCCAGGACAGGCACTACCAATAATTGAAGACAAGCCACAGTCGACAGCACAGACTGGTTGCGTCTACGAGTTTTCAGGCCGTCTGTTGGCAACCCTGCTCTTTAAGCAGTTTTTACAATTATGCGACACTGCGACAGCGACTGCGCGGCAAAAACGACTTGCTGCTGTCGCACACACATCCGATTTTACAATTATGCGAAAATATCGGTGACGTCAATGCGTTCATTTGCTTTTAGTGCCCTCTTTCGTTAGAAAGGGAACTAAAATACTTGCGCCTCTCGCGCCTCTTTTGTTTTCTCGCAGTTTTTTTTTTTTTTATATTTTTTTTTAAACATTCGACTCTTATATCGTCCTTGATTCGCGCTAAGTAGTTTGGCGGTGTTTTTAATTCAGTGTGTCTGTAATTTATTGTAGTAAATTGAAACATATTATAATTATTCATGAATGTGAATGAGGAAAATAGAAGAATACGGCGGAGGAGAGCAGTCATATTGCTTTTAATATTACTCTAATTGATTAGAGTATAAATTATGCCGCGGGTTGTAAAGAAATTCTCTCTTCCGCACTTCTTCTATTAACCTTTCTTCTACACAACTTGCCATTTCGTCAATCGCAAAAACAATAACAAAACAACGCCGCCTGTTTTGTTTCCGAAACTTTTATTCTTACTGTTAACAAATTTTTCTGTTTACAAACATCGATGTTTTATTCTTCTTCTTCCTTGCCGCACGCCATTTTCGCAGCTGCGATAGGACGAGTTCTATCGCAGCCCGTCGCATCGTCGTCGTCTGCTTGCTCTCATCTGATTGGTTAGTTGCGTTTGTCACACTGTCGCTGTCGCAGTGTCGCATGATTGTAAAAACTGCTTTAAGGCTCAGTTTCAGCCGCCACATTGACTTTTAATGTGTTTCGCTTTTTTTTTTTTTTTTTTTTTTTTTTTTTTTTTTTTTTTTTTTTTTTTTTTTGGAAGGAAAATGTTAGATTTGTGAGTATAACACTGATTGTACTTACTTTGTGCCGCGTTACAGACATGACAATTAAATCAGGCAAATTAGGAATGTATAAAACAAATAGTCCCTCAGATTGCGGCATAATAATACGTTAAATCAATCGCCATGTCTGTACTGTAACGCAAGGTAAACATAATTTGTGGTATAGTCGCATATTAAACATTTTTCTTTTCAAAAATAAAGAAGCTAAAAATAACATTTTCCGATATAGTTAATTTAAACGGATCCTTGGGGAAATATATATATACATACACATATATATAAAGAGAGAGAGAGAGAGAGAGAGAGAGAGAGAGAGAGAACTAAATGAACGCTGAAAACTTAAGTTAAAATATACACGTTTTTGAAAGTCAAAATGGAAACACTTCAAAACAATTGTAGATGATGATATTAGTCAACTAAACATTTACCCAGAATGATGCATTTGTTAACCGTGATCTCTTGCACAGCAGTTGAGTAGTCCCTTTCCAAAACTCTGCATGTCCATCACCAAAGAAAAATAAGTTCTGAACAGGTTTGTGTAGTTTTTAAATGTGCGCTAAGTAGTAGTTTCCAAAACTCGCCTTATTCAATAACAGATACTCTTTGAAAAACTGCTTTGGCCATGTCGTAAATGGGTTTGCAAATCAGTTTTTCGCGATGTGCTCAGTTTTAGTGAAAGTGGTCAAGGGGGAGTTTTGGAACTGGACTGCTCAGTTATTAAGTGTACCAGGTTCTGGGGCCAGAGATTGAACTTCGAAATACGTCGGCCGAGGAAAATGTTTGCTCAGAAAGTTGGCATGGACTTTTGGAGGTAGTTTTTAGGTCAGTTGGAGGACTAACGAAACAGCGTTTTTAATCAGCACGGTGATTCCGTCCTTGTTCGAAGTGTGTTTTCTTCTCTTCTTCTCGTACATTGGCTCAATAGTCGCGTATAAAATAGTTTAAAAGAGAAAATAAAAAGTATTAGACGAACACTGCGATGCATTTGAAACGTGTAGTAGGCCACGCACATAAGGTCATGAGCCATCATTTATACTGCTGTTATGATAATTTCTTCTGATTCGCAAACTAGGGCAGATAACAAAAGTTTTGAAGAGGGCGTGGTACATAATTTAACGCTAAAAGCATTAATCAATAACTGTCGGTTTCTTGAAGCCAATTTGCGAAAATTAAACAATAGCAATCCTAGACAACAGTTGTAACCAACGTTTTAAACAAAATTGTTTCCAGTGTTACGAACTTCTGAGGCACAATCTCTGCGCCGGAACCTCGTGCATTTAACTGCGGCGCAAGAGATCACGCGTAACGAATTAGTAATTCTGGATAAATATTTACTCGTTAAGTTGGCAACTACCATTATCTAGGATTGTCATTGAGTATTTTATCCATATTGGCTTCGAAAAAAGCGCAGAAATCAATTGATGTTTTCAGCGTTTATTTATCGCACTCTTAAGAACTGTTTATACTATCTTAACGAATTTTTAAAAGTCAAGATGTTCAAGTCAATGGTTTCAGCTAATTATGCAATTAAGTAAATTATCGCTTATGAACTAGCCAAATCTGTCATATTTTGTTTAGAAAAAGACTACGTGGTAAACACAATTTCTAACAAAACTGTGTTAACAGTTTCTATACCTGCTCTCGTTTCGGGATAAAAAAAATAACCGTCGTAAAAGCAGTAGAAATTAATGTATGAAGAGGACTGTGCTGAGAATGAACAGACGTGAAGACCGATGAAACATTCTAGTTTGGTTTCCAACGAATCCTAGTGACTTTTGAAGTTAACAACTGTCTATAACAACAGGCTGTAGCCGTTTTGAAAGGCTCAGAAATTATGTCTAAAATAAGCGTGCTGAATATTTAACATGTAGAAACACAGTTTTTAAGAGTGTTTTTTTATATGTTCGTATTACGAATAAGTTTAAACCGGTTTTGCTTAAAAAAAAAAAAGAGGCGTTCTATGTTACAACGTCGTTCATGCATCAGGCCGTAGTCGCTGAAGGCTATGTTAGTAACATTTCTCACTTCAGCACTTTGTAAAATGGAGCTGACTGTTATTTCGAGTTCTAAACAGTTCTTAGGTGATCCTGTCAGCAGCGTTAGACGTGGTATTGATTCTCTGTCACATACTATCGTTACTAAAGTGGGTGAATTGTCGGAATTGTTAAACTGCTGTCAACAGTTTCACTGTCACGTGATTCAGTTTGGGGGGGGGGTCTGTACGCAGCAGCAATTATCCACCCCAGGGAAATATAATAATTTTTTTCTCTGTGCTAGTAGTTTCACAGCGCTCCAAGTTTTGTCGTGGAACTAAGGAAAAATCGATGCGACGCTAACGCTCCAATGGTGTCTACATGAACTAATCAGAAAAATCATCGAAAAAAAAAAGGGGTGGGAAAGTACACTTCTTTAATTATTTAATAGTAATTTTAAATACTTTATGCTTGGTACACAAATATGACTTTAATGTGTATATACATTTGTAAAAAAACACGGAGAAAGACAATCCAATAATATATAAAAATTTAAAACCTTTCTTACCAACTTGTTTTCAGGGGCGTCATTTGGGTCTACAAGGGGGGGGGGGCAATCGCCCCCCCTGGATTTATAATTTTATGTGTATAAATATATTTTTTTGTATTTTTTAATGTAAATAATGCTAACTTAAGTACATAAAACTGAAATTTTATTATTAAAGTATATAATTTATACATGCTTAATTAATAAAAAAGATTCAACAAGGTCACTGTCGCCATAAAACAAAATCTTGCCCCCCCCCCCCTAGAAAACCTGAAATGACGCCCCTGCTTGTTTTACACCTTACTGGAGTTTTAAGAGTGATTCTGCTGGAACTCTGTTTGTTTCATCAGAGGGGTGGGCTATGATTTAAGGGTGCCGTCTAGCACATGCTTCAAATACGTTGCAGTGTTTTCGTAAACAGGTTTTTTACTACTTAACAATTCCACGTAAGTCCATTGTGCCAATGTACAAAAAGAAAACACACGTCGCCCATACTATCTCACGTGTAACATGCCTTTCTTAATATTGTTGGTTCGATAATGTAATCTTAATATATAAAAATATGTATTGACTTACACACTCACTCATCAACGCACAGCCCAAACCGCTGAACCTAGAACCATGCCATTTTAAAGGAAGCTTCCCCTTGGTCCGTAGGCACCCACTAAAAATGGATTTTTTCGAAATTCGATAATTAAGGGAGTGAAAAGGGTGAAATGTGTTTTCAAAGAATCCCCGATATTTCATTAACCGGGAAAGCTATCATAATTTTTTTAACTTCAAAATATTGCCCAAGCAAATGCATATTTGCGAATTTTTCGATTTTGCGAAATTCGAAAATTAAGGGTGTGAAAAGTCGTAAAATGTGTTCTTCATTAATCCGTGATTTCTCCTAAACCATTTCAGATAGTGGGGTGAGTTTTTCTTTAAAATGACGCCTAAGTAAATATCTAAAATGTATTTTTAGGATTTTTCGAAATTCGTCCTTGAAAGCTCTTGAAAAAATAAAACGTGTTCTTAATTAACCCCACGTATCTCCTAAACCAAAGGAAAAATTCAAATGGGTTTTGCTTTAAAATAAATCTTAGGTAAATATAAAAAAAGTATTTTCAGGATTTTTCGAAATCCGTCCTGGAAAGCTGTTAAAAAAATAAAATGTGTTTTCAAATCATCTGTACCGCTTATACCCGTTGAGATATCGAGATGATTTTTTTATAATAATGAAGCTTATGTAAATATCTACAATTTAATTTCAGGATTTAATGAAATTCGAAAATTAAGGATTTGAAAAACAGTAAAATGTTAGTCTTCCGAAAAAAGATAATGATCATGGAGAAATAATGTTACTTTTGCCAACCTACTCGTAAATGAAACCTCTTTGGACTGTAGCCTGTATACACGAAAGAATTATCACAGCCTGCCTTAAGCATTAACTCAGGTATTGTATAAAGTTTGTGGTGTGTGGTTACGGGCTCGTATCCCGTGCAAGATTTTGCGATTGGAATTACTATGACATGATGCGAGCATATTGCGCGCGCACTTTACACTGAGCTAATACAATTTATAGTTCACTGTTATTAAATACGGTAGATGTTATATGCCTTCATCACGTATTTTATCCAGATTTACTGTTTACATTATATCATTTCACGCGGGCAAAGCCGCAGCCGTCAGCTATTTTATAGGGAAATAAAGATGAATTAAAAACAAAGATGTTCTGCAATTGTGGACTGGATAAAGATGTTTGTATTTGTTGTTTTAAGGATATACAGAGACTATAGTAACACTATCAATTAATACGTAATTAAAAGTTAGGTCTATAGTAGCCTACTCGCGGACGAAGACGCGAAGGGATAGCTGGTACAATTATAGAACGTAAGCACGCCACGTCACACTTCACGCAGACACTCACAAACTCTTACATGTGACTTATGTGGCATAAATTATGTGCAAGTTGAATTGATAGGCAACATTTTGGCAAACTATGCCGAGGTTTCACTTGAGTAAAAAAAATTCTAAACACAACCCCGATTACTTACGAACCGTGTCACATATAAATGGTAAATTTGCAAACATATGTGAACATTTTGCGTAAATCACTAGTTAGAAACAGCCACAGATGTTATACTTGTTACGAGAAATATACCGAACAAAATCACTATTGTTTCCCCGCTGAGAATTTGCATTTTCACGGCCATGTTGAAGCATTTGCAGCAAAGAATATCAGCTTCGTCTTTAGAGTCCCTCGGAAAATCACAAAATTTAGCCTCCTCTGGATTTGACGCTCATCTCACTGTCACCCCAATCAATTATTTTCCCCCCACTAATACCTGAGCGATGACGTATTTATCTACCTAACCACAAACCGCCACGTGCCAGCAATACAACATACACAACGATCGCGGAAACGGAAGTAACCAAACTTGCCGGATCACTAGTTTGTCTTCAACACCTCTCCAACACACATCACATCATCGTGCACGTTTTCCTTATCCGATCCCTCCCTCCACCTACACCACCCTCAAGTGATGTGTGGTTTGTACACAGCAGAGGAGAGGGCGTGTAGTGGACACCCCTGTAAGGGCACGCGAGTCGCCGGAAGTGGCAGCCCTGCTGGAGGCGTGACGCGCCTACCGACACCTTCCTTGCCTCGCACGCCACTTCCTCTTCGCTCCGTTACCCAGTGTTGCCAACTTTGTTCTTCTACAACCCGTTGTATTGTTTGCTGCACAGAATTACACGTGTGGGATTTGATATCTTAGAATCTGGTTGTTTTAAAATGTTCTCTTCTTGAATTCTACTTTTCCTTTTCTTTTTAGTGAATTGTGGCTCGTGTCAGTAGTTTACTTCCGTCTATTATTTGTATGACTACTAACCGCGCAATTTTTTGTGCAGCGATTTACTGTAGTAAATAAATAAAAATTTTAATATTCACTGTGTTTATTATAGTTATTTTTTTACCTCAATTTTTGATTTATTCGTTTAGACTCTGCATCTGGCTGACTGAAAGGTTACATCTTGTTTCTGACAGAGGCGCATCCAGCTCTGGATGTTGGATGGAACTAGGACCTAAAACATAGCTACACCCACACCCCAAGCCAAAGAAGAGATGCTGGGGGTCCTCCCCGTAAATATTCATATTCGCCTCAGTTTTCAACGTCTTTATTTATTTTTATATGTGTACCAGATATTTTTTTCTTCTTATTTTAGACTTACTTTGTGATTAAATCTTCCTCTTAGAAAACTTTTGTACCTCACATAGTTTTTGCGTAATGAGTCGCGAACGTCAAAATTTGTACTTTACGGTTTTAAGTACGCCACTAAAACCAACTGATATACCAAACCAACAAAATTCACACTATATAACAATGTTGTAGGCTATGATTCCACATATATTTAAACAAAAAATAAAATACTTTTGTATTTAATAAAAATGTTGAATTTTGAAATTACAATTAAAAAGTATCAACAATTTTTCATAAATACAAAAAAATGTTTTTTTTTGTTTTTATATATGTCAAATCATAGCCTACAACATTGTTATATAATGTGTATTTTTTCAGTTTGGTATGTTGGTTGGTTTGAGTGGCGTATTTAAAACCGTAAAGTCAAAATTTTGACATTTACGACTCGTTACGTAAAAACTATGAGAGATACAAAAATTTCCTAAAGAGGAAGATTTAATCACAATTTATGTATAAAATGAGATAAATAATATCTGGTACAAATATAAAAATAAATAAAGACGTTAAAAACTGAGGTGACCGCGCCCTTAAGGTGCCAAATGGTGGTATTAAAAGAGTTTGCAAACTAAAATAATTAATATACTCTTCAAGAAACGGTAGTATTTTAGGGGATAAATTATGCTTTAAAGGTGAAATCATTTGTGCTGATATATAATAAAAATATGTATCCTATATTTTTAAGCTCATGCTTCCATATTTTTGGAAAAAAATTATTGTTTGTTGTTATAATATTGTCTTTTATATTTATAAAGCTCAAGAAACGTATGGGGTATTTTTTTCTCAACCGTTTACTTGCCACTTATTTGGTTAAATATTTTTGGAGCAGTCTCGGGAGGGCCCATGACCCCTCTTTCTCTGGATCCACACCTGGTTTTTGGAACTGGGTGGAATATTTACCAAACTCAAAAGAAAGTTAATTTAAGAGCAGCTAGGTTAGTTACGTCTCTAGTTTAGTTATATTCTGATTTGTGTTAATTCTTGGCTAAGACTGATGAGCGAGTGATACAGCGGCCACACGCAGTGTTCCAGTTGCCGGCTTCTTGATCCCCCCTACTTCCCCCGGTCACGTGGACGAGTCTACAAACATAATGTCGTGCAATTTTAGTGGACATTGAGTAAGTGCTGAGCGAACAAATAGATAGGTACCACGTGGTAAGCTATGCGAACACGTCAACGCTGTATCTTTCGTCATAGCTAGGCCAGGGGCGGAAGGGTGAGGTACAGAGATCATGACGCTTAGCTGTCTCTGCCCTTTTCGTACGATATTTACCGTATCCTGGAACTGAGATAGTTATTCTATTTGGACTAAGGCGGAACGGTATATTTCTCATATTTTTACAAGTAACGAGAATAAACAGTGTCGGTAATTTGCAATTTCTGCCTTTACACAATTATGGACGCTCGTGGAAGAAGTTCTCTATTAGAGTACAGTCACGTTTAAATACGCCAGGCTCAAATTCAGAACGATGAAAATTGAAGCAGTTGAATGAAAATATGGAGTTTTCCTTCACAATTTCACTAGAGGTGAAATGTGCGAATATATGCCACAACTGTCACTTACGGTAAATCTGGATTCGGGGGGCACCCTTCCCTACATTCGAGACTTGAATTCGGCTGGACCCGAGTTCGAGTCCTTTACAGGCCGTGGCCAGTTCCCTTCCCTTCCCTCAGCATCTCTTAATATGCCCGTAACACGTACATCATCATCATACTTCATGATCAATACTAATGCGACCACTGTGATTAACTTCAAATAGAAGATATAATATTACAAGGGCGCTTACGGTGATTTTTACTGATTACGGATCAAATGTGTTTCCACCAGTATTTTTGTTTATACAGTGGCGCAGGTAGAATTTTTTTTGAGGGGGGGGGGTGTTTCACATAGAAACAAAAGAAATAAGCAATTACTTTAAGGGCGTTTCAGAGGGAAAAATTTATAATTTTATGTTCGTATAAAATAGTGTTAGTTTAACAGATGTTAGTTAGGAGTACATTATCTTACCAAAAAAATAGCTCATCCAGTTTTCCCATAGTGACATTTCAAAGTCAAAATTTGCGTGTTTTTAGTTCATTTACTCGTCGAAAACCAACATAGTCAAATGAAATAATTCACAGTAAAATAACATGACAATGGCTCGGGCTTGAAGTATATTAAAAACCCAGTATAAAATAGTTATGCATTAAAAAAAACATTTCTAAATGTTACAAAACATTTCCAAATTTCAGAAAATTGAATGGGTTTTATGTATGTAAGGCCCTAGCCAGTGACATGCACTTTCACTGTGAATTATTTGTTTTCATTATGTTTATTGGTTTGGGGGGGGGGGGGTTGTATGAACAAAAAGCATGCAAATATTTACTTTGAACTGCCCCTATGGGAAACCTGGCTGACATAAATTTGTTTTTATAAGAGGATAATTTTACACCAAGTAACTTCTACAAAACTAATATTGTTTCATACATGTATAAATTTATGATTTTTTCCCCTCGTGGAATGCCTTTAAGGCCGTGCATGATTGACCATTTGTACTGCTTTTACGATAATTATCTTTTAACCCAATCGATAGCAGATCGAAAAAACTCTTACACAGTTTCGTTAAAAATAATGTGTACGACTATTTTTTTCAAAACAAAATACGCAATGGTTTCAGCAAATTATGCAGTTCAGGAAATTCTCAAACTATATGTATATATTTTTTGTCTACAAAAAGATTAAATAGTAAACACAATTTGTAACAAAACTGTGCAACAGTTTTTCAGTACCTACTCTCGTTTAGGATTGTAGAAAATTATAGTCAAAGCAGTATAAATTTAGGATCATGACAGTAACCGTCCAATTAGAATTCATCACGGAGGAAACCAATAACGAAAACTTAAATTCATAGCAGCAGAACTGTTTTTATTGATGTCCAGTGTCCACCATCTCTAGCTGCCGTAGGCCTCATGTTTCAGCAAATTTAAAAACTTGAGCTCATTAGAACAGTTTTTATCGCAGTCGGATATCAATTCGTATTGGTTTTTCAGGTAAACTGTCTAGTACTTACTCTGGTGATACTGCAGTTCTTTCATGTGTGTGCGTCAAAACGAGCCCGTTCAGACGATACCCGGTCGTGTTCCTCAGATAAGTTTCCTACTATTGTAATGTTGAAACTGACATCTCGCAGTTGCAAGTTGTTACAAGGAGAGTGGTGGCCATTATAGCGAGGAGATCATGCACTGAGGAAAACATCTGAGCATTGCATTTTTGCAATGCTTCAATGGCTCTTTGTGGAATTTGCTGCAAACCTTGCACGACTGCATTCATAGCACGAGTTCCCCTTTGATGTGTGTAGGAATACCGTACAAATCTCCCAAACTCTCCAATTCTCTTAACAATTTCATTCGGAATGGTAAACCCTGATGTTCCAGAACCTGACGCGTCTAAGAGAGATTGAAAAGGTTGAAGTATTTCTTTGTGAGAGAGAAATTTTGCATGAATGGTTGACATTGTCTCGTCCACAAAGGGAATGTAAACAGCTCTTCTATGGTATTCCTCTGGTGTGTCTATCGCATGGGCGGGTCCGACTCCGGGAAGGGGGGGGGTGCCTTAAAAAGTAGAGATATCAACGCCCTAAGCAAAAAACGGGGATGCAAATTCACAGTCTAAAGGTACTTGCTGAGTGGCAACGGAATTCAAAAAACAGTCTCAGTTACACATACAAGTCAATCAAAAAATCACAGTTACATATTGCACGTTATAGCTTCTGTGGCTATTTCGAAATTTTAAGTGGCCTAAATCAACCCTGACCTTTCTTAGGAGGCTCTTCCAAACTAAAAGACCCTGAGTCTTGGTTGCGTCTAAAAGGAATGCCTAGCCTAGCAAGGAAAATAGCTGACTTAATATGTTTAAGACACACTTGATTTCTTTCAATCTGTAATTTATAAGTCCCCTGTCAAGACTAATGTCTACACTTTCTTTCAAACCTGGATAAGTAAAAGTAAAACGCTCGCGAAACTTGTGGCTGCGACACTGGCGACGTCAAGTGCATTCATTCGCTATCTCTTGGCGATAGATGGAACTACTAGAGCATTTTATTTCGTATAGTGACTTAAATTCGGTGTTAATATAAATTTCAAGATGCGCCGTATTTTATTTTTTAAACTTTTCGTCATATTTGTGTTTTTGTGATGTAATTTTTTAAAATTATTATTTACAATTAGTGCTATTATACTTAAAAATTATAATGTATTTGCTGCTACATTGCCGCATGTGCTAAAGAATACATTAATTTATCTCTGCTTAATTTCACAAGACAAATTAGTTAAAGCATGATTTTGCTTTTGAAAACTTAAAACAATCTGCCGATCTGTATAACATTATTAAAAAATTAATATTTTTGCAGTGAACACGGAGCAATTTTGTGGAGTAAAAACAAAATATAAAAACAGTTATCTGTCTATCCACCATATCATTATTATTTTCTTTCTTGCTCTTATTTTCCCCCATAATCTACGGGGGGGGGGGGGTAATTTATTTTCAAAAAACTTACCAACAATGCAGTTTCTATAATGTAATACACACAGCAATGTATAATTTTTGTTTTTTAAGTATTCGTAAGAGTGAAGAAACGCTGAATCAAGTTTATCAGCTGTGTCGGTAAAAATAATGCAAATGCATTTATAATCAATTGCCCCCCCCCCCCCTTCCCCATCTTTCTGACATGAATGGTCTAGACAGGAAGGAAGGCAGGCAGCGTGCAGCGAGCGAGCGCATGTAGTGTATGGGTGAGGGGGAGCGGTAGTAAGGCAGATGGCGGAGGCTAGGCGGGTGGGTCACGTGACCGGAAGCACGCACTGGCTGCGCGCGCAGCTGTGCACTGATTGCTGCGGGGGCCGACAATCGATACTATCTGGCCCGGCCCCGGAGTGGCGCTACTGTGACTGTATCCCGCCATCTGCTTGTAGACTGTGCGTGTCTGCGTGCATTACCTACCACCTCACCTCAGTCTGGCTCGTACTAACACCGGCCAGCTTGTGCAATCCACCTCTCTAGCCAACCAGAGATGAGAGCATTAGCAGCCTATACTGAGGCCAAGCAACCCACTTTGTTTATTCAAGTAGCAACATGGCGGAGTGCAATCAGCTGTTAATGTATGTGTATTGAGAAATATGTTATGGTTGGCCAAACCACAGCCGCATTATACACGTTGCTATGGCAGCAACCAACATATTTCAGGTACCAATATGGCGGATGGGCTCCTCCACGGGGGTAGCATAAGTTCTGAATGATGGCGGGGGGAGAGGTAGTCACCAAATTTGCCAGCCGCCATACTGTTTTAACCTCAAAAGTACACATCAGACAGGTATTTTTATAGTAAATTAATGTATTATGCTGCCAAAAAAATAAACCAGAAGAGTGAGCCAAGATGACTTGAAGGGAAAACCAAGCCAAAGTGGCTGTAGTCAACACATACTAATTCCCTCTACGTCTGCATTTGAATAATGTATTTCCAAACTTTTTTCCTGGACGAGAAAATTGAATATTGTATTTTGTTGATAGACCTCATAGTTCGTATGACGATGTCCTGCATCAGGATGCTTGTAGTTTTCACTAGGACCGCAGGACCGCCAATCTCGCCAGACCCCATGGCATCTTGTGCAGATAATGATGATAGATGCAGACGACTCCTCGTACTGGAATGTGACGCACCAACTCAGGAGTAGTTTTAAATCTTAGGGTGTGTTAGGATGGAGTGTATTGATTTAACACGGCAATAGCTAATAAATCAGTAAGTCATAAACGTGATATAGTTTGTCTGTAATGTGAGCATTGCAAGAATATTACTACCTTGAAACTAAACCTTACTATTTTTTAACATTAGGATTAATAACTTTTATGTTCAGAGTTTCGTTACTTTTATGTAAGAATTATGTTCAGAGTTCCGTAGCTTTTATGTAATAAGTCTTATGTTCAAGGTAGCACTGTTCTTTCTATGTCCACTTTGCTGACCTATCAGCTTGGCGGACTCTGGTCAGCTTGGCGGACTCTCTTGTCAGCTTGGCGGACTCTCGTGTCAGCTTGGCAGACACTATACAGACACTTTTCGCTTGATCGACAAGTGATGTGGCGGACTCAGTGGCTAATGTGCACGTCTTTCTCTAAGAAAGCATCACGGTTTGATTCCCGAGCGGGAATATCGCATGTGTGAATTGTGCCAGATGGTGTGGTTGTTTACTCGGGGATCTCCTGTTTTCCATTGTCCTTTCACTTTCTGTGCTGTTGTTCAATACACACAAACTTCAACCACCGGTTTCTTTGGATGATACATCTGTGTACACGTTAAAATATTTTGTCATAAAATTGTGTTCACAGAGCCTACTACGCTTGAACAATGTGGCGAGAGCATGCATTGTAGGATACGTTTCATAGTAGCAAACACATAAATTAGTTAAAGTGTCGTTAAATCTACACTGAATTAAGAACACTGTTACATTATATAATTAAAAGAATGTTTGAACTGATTTTATGGAACGAGCAAATTAACTATGTTTACAGCATTAGAGGAGGCAATGGTCGCCACAACAGTGTACACATTGATACAGTTTTAGACGTAAATATTTATTTGTGCAGTTACTTTTTTACAGCTCTGATTGCTGTTAGAAAATTCTTATTACTCTCCAAACAAATGTTTATGATTGTCTAAAATGCTATCAGTCTGTAGTATTCTGTTCGGCAGTTAGGGTACATTACCATAAAGTTATGACCAAATACATAAATTTAAGATGGCAGCCATATTTTCCTTATGAAGGAAAGGTGATGCAGATGCAGTGATGCGTCATGCAGACTGCTATGTCTGCAGAACTTGTGGGACTGCAAGCCATGATGTTACAGCGAGCGGTTTGTAGTGACTGCCTGCACAGGGTGGGGAGGGCGCCAGCCCGGAGTGACACAGTGTCAGCCGCCCCTCCCCCGCCTTCCACGAGAAACAAAAGACTGCCGCGGGGGGGGGGGTTAGCGAGGGAGGGGAGCCCGCCCCGCGGCATACACGCGTGTCAGCAGGCAGGCAGCGCGCGGAACAAAAGATAATGAAGCTCTGCGGGGTGTGTGGTGTGTGTGGGTGAAGTGGTCCGAGCAGGAAGGGAGGGGGAAATCACTGATGCGTGCTGTGGAGTGGCGACGTCATCGCGACGGCATGGCACGCGCCTGCTCCCCTCCCCCTCCACCAGGCCACTCCCTCGTGTCTGCTGGTGTCCCGCCGTGCCGCACGTGATGACGTCCTGGAGTGAGTGGAGGCCGGACGGCGGCTTGTTGGCACACGGCCCGTGGTACCGCTCAGCCGAGGAAACACACCTCGTGCCGTGCTACTCCCAGCATCCACACTCACACGACCTGCTCTTCCATCACTTGTGTTCCTCCCTGGATTGTCGGTTACTAAAACTAACCTGCTAGAGTTACGGCCACGTCCGATAGATTTACAGTCATTCTGAAAGTGTGTATATGTATAATAACTGGCGGCTCGTGCCGATGGGTGCAGGGGCACGTTCCCTCCCAAATAATATTAAGCACACTACAGTAAATAAACATAATTTTTAAAAGTAACTTTTCGTATTTCAGTGCTAAAGTATTTCAATTATTTTCTTAATATTGTTACAAAAAGTTATAAATAGCGGCAGCTCTTGTTAGGCTCGGAGAATGCTTTACCCCGCTGCCGCTTGAAATTCCCTTCTAGTCAGTGTCACGACAAAAGTTGCAACTGACCGTAAGAAAGTAAAACGATGTGTTTATACAGTAATTTGTACAAGCCTGCAGAATTTGCATGATTATTCAAATTTTACATCTGCACGTTTAGAACATTTTCTTTGACATGGCATTCATTCGAAGAACGAAATGTATTTTACAGACCAATTTGTCTATCAAGATCGACTTTAAACTAAGAATCTTGGCCCTTCAAGGCCGGCATGAACCTATCACTAACACAAGAAAATAAACATCCGCAATTTTAGTACAACACTAAGAAGAAAAAGTCGTTTGGTTGGCAGGTTGTGATGAACAAAACACATTTGATTGTTTTTGTGGTGTTTTTTTTTTTATTTCAGAGAAGGCTCTAGGAGTGTAAATATGTAAATAATTCTTATTTGTTACAAATATAATTAACAGGACACTCGTCTAAAGATAATTTTACTACCTATAGACAGAAACTAACGTAGGCCTATGTATGCATGTTTGAAACTGTGCCTGTATTAATTACGTTTCAGTTAACAATTCCAAATATGCTTATGTTATTTATCATGTTAAAGGCGTATACGTTGTACGGTGTAATGCAGTGTACACAGTTCTAGAAAAAAAAATATTGAGCACTGCTTGTATTTATCGTACCCATGCTTTCGTGACACTGTGCGCAGGGACTAGCAG
>PNEQ01003821.1:46877-69832 GCA_003012365.1 Medauroidea extradentata
CCCCCGGACCCCCCCCCCCCCCCTTATTGAACGGGATCGGTGCCTCACATCACAAACCGTAACTTTGTGCCCTCCTTTGGAATTCTTTCACGATACATATTTTTTCCTATAGAAACATGATAAATCGAAGAATCCCGTGATTGTTAACAAGTATTTATTTTGTAGCAATAAACCTCATAGTTGTTTATGCGCCTAATGTATCGCCAATTTTGTTGTGAAAGCAAGCCAAAATAAAGAAAAATATATTTTTCTGGAACGAACTATTTTCATTATTTTGCAAAACGCCTAAATAGAGTTGTGCATTGTATGAGTGCTCTTAAACTTGATTTTTTTTGCAAATTTTGTTACAAAAGTTTTGAGTTCGTTATACCAATGTCAAAAAAAAAAACTACACCTAGCATGGTCATTGATCGCTTAATAAAAATCATGGAAATGTTTGGTTTTCTGTCCGGTAAATCTGGGAATAATTGTGGCAGTTCCTTTCTTCGCAGTGTGTGGCCGTCCACTTCTAGCCAACAGCGAGGGCAGTAGAGACGGATGTACAGTACCGAGGAAGAGGGAAATTATGCTGCCATCTAGGCATTCGTCTAGAGAGATTCAGGGAAATCATGTCATACCGTATTGGTCGGCGTTGTGATGTGTTGTATACGTGTTTGATGAAATGCCAGTCGAAGGTATTATCTTTAACTTCACGTGTACATTCCACCGTATTTACTGTAGGCTGAATAAGCACACGTCGTTTGACCTAAAGGCGTTTCCCCTTAGCTGTAGAATAAACGCCTGTAGGGCAATCCACTGTAGGCAAGTGCCTGATGGAGAATCATTTTAAGGCAAACACCTTTACAGCAAACGGCTTGTTCCAGTTTCCAGTTTTGCAGTGATTTAGAAAATGTTTTTTTTATTGCTACCTAATACTTATATCAAAATTTTGCTCTGCATTTTGGACACTTATTTGTCATAATTTGTAGTTGAATTTTATTTGTAGCAATATACTGAACGGTTTTTTAGATTTCGTCACCCAAATTACCACGTTTTTTTTTTTGTCGTGAAAATAAGCCAAAATGAAGCAAAGTATTATTTTGCTGAAGAATGGTACATTATATATATTTTTTTAAACACTTCCACAGTATTGTGCATCGTGTGGCTGCACATTGTCTCTAATTTTATAAAGTTTTTGGTTAAAACATATTTGAGTTACTGGCACCAGTCTGAAACTAAGGAACACTTCTATTTATGGCAAGCGAATTTAGGGCAAATAGCGGCGCAAAAATTACTTAAGGGCAATCACTTTAATGGGAAACGACGGTACAAGTGATCACTTATTTATCAAGGTTTTCTCATCTATGACCAACCGTTACATTGTATTCAACATTTGACTTAAAGATGGCATGAACCAACCTAACCTTGTCTAACATATTTCTAGAGAAGAGAAACTTGTAGGGAAAACGACGCGCTCCCGAAAAAAAGTTTGTTGTGTCTTCACCCTTAGTGTATTGTCAAAATGTACCCAAGTTACGTGTGACAGTGTGTAGCAACAGACTGTAGCTTGACTTTATTGGCTACTGGATATGACGTTCTATGACAACAGGCTAACTTAACTAGATTGTGTTCAAATACGTGCAAATATTAGCTCGGCTTACTTTTTGGACGCAAATAAACTTCACTTGGAAAATTTTTCAAACGCCTTGAGGTCAAATATTGCTTAACCAGGGCGTGAAATACTTGGCCGGTCACTCTTATCCGTTTGTTGGGGCGCCTAAAATAATTTATTTACCCCTGGCTGAAGGATTTGCTAGCTTACACATTTGCCGTCCGTGTTGCGCCGAATTAAGCCCGCTGGACGTAAATAAACGCTCGTTAGCGTAACGAGATGCAAATGGCCGGCGTGGTGTTTTTTTACAAGCAACACGCTATACATAATTGTTGGTGTCGTGACTGGGCGTGATCCGTCTGTGGACGTTATCTCGACTCGCGAGGGTCCAGTCTGTTGAACATGCCTACCAACCTGCGTCATACCCATGGGCGGGCAAGCAAGAGACAAGTTGTACAAACAACTAATGATTTGCGGCCATTTTCCACCATATAATAGTGAATGTATCCTTAGTTCATACATCTTGAAAGTATGTGAAGCTGTCGTTTCTTATTGGAAATTTCACGCTCAAACATGATCCTATAGCTCAGCTCTATTTTACTGAGCTTGCTCTGATATTATCACCCCATTGTCATCTGGGGTATTAGTAGATTGTAAAAAATCATCTCAAACAGAAAAGTAGTCCATTTTCATTACAATGGACCACACAAAATGGATGCTGTGCATACTGCCGTGTTGTTTACCCTTCAAACAATAAATACCTTTATCAATCGATGTGCATCAGTGTAGACGCATTTTTACGTAAAATTGCCGGATACGAGGGGGGGGGGGGGGAGCAACCTTGTATTAGAAATGTTATATGTACTTTTTATTCAAACTATTGAAAATGCAGTAGGTGTTACGAAATTTGCAGTATATTCTAAGAAACTGACTGTAAACTCTTTGAAAATGTTTCAATTTGTGTCTGTTGTCTGTTATAAACATTAACGTTCAAAATGTTCTCAAAATGCACCATTTTGCATCTTAAAATCAACATTTTCCGGGGGAGGACCCCCGGACCATATACCCTCCCCCCACCTTAATTCCATTCTGGATCCGCCCCTGTTACGTACAGCCTAAGTATGGTTGGATAATATTCATGTGTAGGCTCTACTTTCTCATCTGAGTTGCTCATCTCCATAGTATGTATGATCTCATGTCCAGACTAGTTTATGGCTATGACGCCAACGAAGGCTAGTTATAACGTGTGAAGTGAACGTTGCTTCACTCTGGGCTACACTGCTACGTCAAAGAAGTAATATATTTACAGTTTTGTTTTCATTCTCTGTCTTATTGATTGTGATATAACATTAAACATGGGGACTGTAACAGGCATTCTGAACGTGTGTGGACTGGTAAAATCCTCACAAATGCGTCGTAAATACACATGCAGCTACCAATCTTGTCAGGACATGTAGCCTCAAGCAGCCATTCTACTAGGCACCATGTGCAGTTTAACAGTGTTTCATAGACGGCAAATTAGTCACACGTTAGATTTATGGACCGATGGTTCAAGGGACCGCAGTGGCTTAAGAGAAGTCCTCGACTGGCGCATGGACGGCGTTGCAGCGTGTCACGTGCATACATTTTTACGCGAAACCGCTCAACTTATTCATATTATGTTTACCTACGAAAAGAACACTCACTTGAAACCATGCTTCTATTTTTTCGAAAATGCAGCACGCTTGTTAGAAACGTGATATTCGGGCCTCTCAAAATAGCTAAAAACGGGTTTTCTAGACTGTTGTAACTCCAAAAATATTACCTGAATTCGTAAAGAGCAAAACGAGAGTCATGTGTTGGTCTTTGCTTCATACTAGTCAGAAATAAAATGCTGTGGTCACCGCTTTTAGAGTCCCATAGTAAAAAGACTACAAGGGAAACCTTGCACGCCAGTTTGGCGCGCTGCGAATAGAGGCGATATGCTTCTCGTCTAGCGTGGGACACTGGCTTTTATCGCTACGCTGTTACCACGCGTCACAGGTGGAAATTTGACTCCGCGAAGGACTCCTCTTAATGATCAGACCATTCGCCTCCTACCTAGGCGACCTGCGTTCGATTCCCAGCGGGGTCGATCCCCGGACTTTAGCATGTGGGATCATACTGGTAGGCGGGTTTTCTCGGGGATCTTCCGTTTCCCACGCCCCTTCATCTCGGCACCGTTCCATACTCACCTCGTGATGCTAACCTCACCAACGCTCAAACCTCGATGTCGAACTCTAACCAAAATATTTCACTCACTCACCCCGATGGTTCAATGTGGGATTTGTTAGGCGATGTTAAAAACAAACTGAATCTGCTGCACACTCTTAGAAATAGGATGAAATGCTTGTAAGCGTCTATATGTACCATATTCACGTGACGGAACAAATCTGCCAAGGTAACTTACCGACTGTAAACGCCTCGAGTGTAGGTAAGATTGGTGTATGATGGGAGAGAGTGAATGAGGAGTATTGTGGGGGAAGGCGGGATGATGGCGTGACGAAGCGGCGCGGTGAAGGGAGGTTGTTCGCGCCGCGTGACAGGGCAGGGCAGTGTAGGGTGAGGTGTACTAGGAGCGAGGGAGGGGGAATGACGCGGTGCCGGCTGCATGTCGGCGTGTGAAGTCAGGTTATCGATCCACGTGACCCACTACTACCAGCCCGGCAGTAGAAGCTCCAGCTCACTCACTTATTAATTACCGCTCGCTCGACCGCCATTGTCTGTCCCTCTTGTAACCTCTCGCACTTCACACGTCGATATCCTGCCCGCCAGGTCTCCCAGGCGAAGCTTTTGTTTCTGAAGTCACTTGTCTTTATGTGTATAGCCACAAGTTTGTCGCGAAATGATCTCGTCTTCATAGCAACTGGCATATTGTATGTAACCTTCATCATAATGGGAGCAAACTTTCTCTGACACTGTTAGACTTTGGCAATTCACTTTGGAAACGGTATTTGAGGTTCTGCATTTTGTTTTTGTTGAGCTCCCAACGGGTAACTTACACCTCGTCTGTCAGTTATTGGCAGCTTGCCTGCTGTCTGTTGTCCCATTGTCGAAGCTGGAGAATGTTTTTGTTCTTATGTTGCACATTGTGACTAAGTGCCCCAATCACTCATCAGCGCACAGCCCAAACCGCTGGACTTAGAAACGTGAAATTTTCAGCGTGGCATCCCCTCATGGTGTAGGCACCCACTAAAGGATTTTTCGAAAATCGCAAATTGAAGGGGTGAAAAGGGCAAAACGTATTTTCGCGAAATTCTCGATAACTCTCTAACCTAATGATTTATTGTTAATATTTTTACTTCAAAACATTGCGTAAGCCAGTGAATTTTTTGATTTTTCGAAATTCGGGAGTTAAGGGGGTTAAAAACAGTTAAATGTGTTTTCAATAAATCCTCTTTTTCTCTTAAACAACCTAAGATATTGAGGTCATCTTTGTATCAGAATGGTGCTCATCTACATGTCTAAAAAGTAGTTTTAAGGATTTTTCAAAATTCGTCCTGGAAAGCCGGAAAAAAATTCAACGTGTTTTCAAATGGTCATCCATATCTCCTGAACCATTTGATATATCGAGTTGGTTTTTGCTTTAATGTGAAGCGTACGTAATTACCTAAAATGTAATTTCAGGATTCTTCAATATTTGTCCTTGAAAGCTGGTAAAACAAATAAAACCTGTTTCCAGGTAATCCTCCATATCTCCCAAGTGTACGTAAATATATAGAAACTAATTTTTGGTAATTCACAAATTAAAGATATACAGAGAATATAGTAACACCATGAATTAATACATAGAACATGTGGACGAAGCCAAAACGGGACAGCTAGTTGGTTATAAAACAGAAAATGATGGCAGGCCTAATTTACGAATGCTAAACAAAAATTTGGAAGACATTTGCAAATAATCTCATTAAGTTAAACATAACTGAATGAACTGTATGTTATCTATTTCCTTACTTATTGTGGTATGTCTATGATTTAGGGTTTTGCATTTGGCAATTAGTAATTTGTTACCTTTGATAGTTTACAAAATGTGAAACACAAAACACCAAAATATGTCATAGATTTTGTGGACAAAATTGTGTCATGTGACCATTTTGTTAATAAAAGTGCTGGTTGGAACATGGCACAAGAGTTATGGTGGCAACAATGCTACAGACACCCTCTCGCAACTGTCTTTGAATGGTATTCTGTAAGACATCTTTGAACAGTTCATTCTCTCTGGTTGGCCGTGGTGTCAGTGACAGCGTAGACACAGTTCAGAAGTGCAGGAGTTGTGTGATGCAATAGTGATTACAGTGATGTGTGTCTGCAAAGACTGCAAGCCATGCTTATGTTGTGCTTGCATAACGTCATTTTGCCCTAGATTTACCATACCAACCGCTAGAGTGTTAATAGTGTTATTTTAGCATTGTTTAGCATTCTTTTGGGATCTGCTGATGACAGAATGGCAGCTTTTTAGGGGAGTATTTAGAACTAATTGAGGGAGGAGGCATAATAAGTTTTGCTATCGACGTGCTGCAACCCCAATGTGGCCATCCACAGTTTTCAAATGTAATTCAGTATGGAATATAACAAGTTTGCAGTTTCAGTGCACATTGAATTAAGAAATATTTTAGCATTAGTAGAATATTTCCTTCATTTTAAACTTTTTTATCATTTGCCATTTGGAATTAGGGTTATGAAAGGATTGATAGGAGGAGGGGGCAACATACCCATTTTGCTTCCCCTTAAATATGCCTCTGCAGCTAATAATAAGTATATATTGTGTACATAATTCTGTTCAGAGGCTGAGTATAACTGTACAGTTTAACACAATAAGTAGCTTTTGCCCCACTTTGTTTCAGTGCCTTATTTGCATATCTGTGGCTTTGTTTCACGGCCAGTGATTGAATGTTTTAACTCTCGCAAGTAGAGCGATTCTACCCGAAAATCATAGATGTGTGGTGTTGTAGAAACCTTACTGTGATTGGCTCAGTGAAATGAGAGTAGTCACTTCACAAAGGCACACTGCCCAGTAACCACAAGGCAAAACTGCAGATGTGAACGTAAGACACTGAAACTAACTGGGGCTAAACTCTTTATGCAAATATCAGCCGTCCCTAACAACAAGTTAAATTGAAACTCAAATAAGTGTAGACTTAAACTAGGTTTGCCATCCCCTAGACTGTGTTATAACTCTTAATTTGAAGCTTGGTGTGTTTACTGTTGGCATGTTTAACCATGAACACATTCAACTTGACTCTGTGGTTAGAGCCGAGGGTCCCGGGTTCAATCTCCGGCTGTAAAGTTATCTTCCTAGGTTCAGGACTGGAGTTGTGAGGTCCCGCTTTACCCAGACTGCAGAAGACAATGGTGAACCACCGCAGTATCATCCTCGCGTAGTTATACCTCTGGTGTTCTCCATGAGATCCAAGCCAACCCCTAGGCTGAAAACTCGTCATCATTAGATACTTATACTGTTTTTCAATTGCACTTCAGAAATTATGTTCAGTAGTGCTTTATGTTTATTATTTGTTACGGCCTAAGAGTTTTTAAATTTTTTATAGAAAATATTAAAAATATTATATAAAACTTTGCCAATCTGAACCTATTGCGACCAACGCTCGTTCGTATCAACTGAAATCCTTTCCATAATGTTATTTATGGAGTAGAAAATTTCAAGTGAGCAACACCACATTACTTGCAAATGCTTATAGCCATGTGGTGAAATATTCAGCCAACAAATTGACATCATTGCACCAAAAAATTCCTACCAACTTTGTAAAAACTCTTTAACAACTAAAGTTTGAAAAACTGTAGTACATACTATTGTTTGTTACTGGTACCTTCTACAATGCAAAAATTAACTAGTCTAAATTTTTTCCTTGTATAGGGCTAGTTTTTGGTTTAGTGGTAAGTCTACTTTGGTCAACGAAAACCAAAAAGTTGAGAATCTATAAGGCAAGAAGAGGATAACTAGTGAAGATATAACTTAAGCCCTGTACTCTTGGGCATATTTCTTGTAGTTTACCTAGACTTGTAGCAAACTTGTGTCGTGTGAATGGCCACCAGTCATACTTGTGACTAGCGTACATGGTCTTGTATGTTTATTGCTGTATCTTGCTTGTATCATGTCTCTTAACCCACCTGGCAACAGTTCCAAACACAGCTTTGTAATCTGCGTTCATCATATTATTGGTGTACACCTTCTTGTTCGGGATAGTTGGACATGTGAACTTTAAATTAATTTGGTAGGATGCTAGCTAGTGTTCACTTTGTTGTACACCATTGATGCTTGCGTTCTTGTACGAGATAGCTGCCAGTGTGTACATTCAGTTGTCTCACCACATACTAGGCCTAATTGATTCATGTTTGGCTGTTATGAGGAGCATAGTTGATACACAGAACCAAAATTTTTTACATGTTAAGTTAGAAAATGTTTGGCTCTCAACAGGGCCGTTGATAGGATTTCCGGGCCCCTGTGCAAGTAAGTCTGTAGGGCCCCATACCATCCAAATCCCCCTTTTTGGGAAACAACAAAACGTGATACTTGTGACAAATTCTAAAAGTTTTACTTCATTATTTTCCAGTTCACTGGCCTCGGCCTGGACCCTTCATGTGCTCAAACCCCTGGGCATTTGCCCCTTTCCCCCATTTTTTTCCCCTGTCTCTGTGGCCCTGGCTCTCAATTTAGTATTCTTAACTGGTTGTCTTGTTTTGAGATGGGTTATCTGTATTAACAAATTTTGTCACATTCTCAGTTAATGTGCTGTTATTTCATAATCTTGTCTGAAATGTGTTACTGGATGCTTAGTGTTGTATTAGATGCAAAAATGAATAAACCTTCCTACTGTTGTATGTAGCTATGAATCAAAATATTTTATAATTGTTGAATAGGGTCACAAATTGCACGCAGAAGGAAGCTAATTTCTTTACTTAGTATTTAATATTCTTAGTTTCTCGATCAAACCTTAGTTAAGTACTTGTCAAGTTAGTATTAGTTCCCTTGTAACCAATAACCTTACTTTTAACTCTCAAGTATTTATTACTTGTGTGTTGGAGATTTTGTTATGCTGAAAATTATTTTTGGTTTAATATCATACTGTTCCGTCGAAGTTAATGTGTACTTTAGTGCTTATGTATAGCCTATGCATTGTTCTTCACATTGTTTTTACAAGTATCAATGCATAAAATACTGTCATGTAACATGTGTTGCACATGTTTGTGGAAGGGGTCAGAATGGCAGATAACCCAGATGGTCAAGTTGTCGGAGGTCAAAGTAGCCTCGTGACAAGTGTGTACTTGGACTACCCAGGTTTGACTGCTGTCGTAGGCTGCTTTCAAGTATGCATTAACTACGACGGAAGAAAATTATTTCTACACTGTTCACAGTCAATTGTGAGACTGAAAATAAAATATTAATACACATATCAAATACCTAATTATAGAGGTCTAGAGTTGTTTATTAATAATGAACTCAAGTGCACTGGAGGAGAAATTTTTTCAGACCACTTCATATTTAAACTGGACATCTGTCTCATGTTTTTTGTCTTCCAAATATTTTAAACATAACATAAATACTTTTCCCAATTGTTAATACTTTAGCATGGTTTCGTGTTCTAGTCATAAAATGGAAGAATGGAAAAATTGTTTTGTAAATTATGTTTCTTGCTAACAATTTTTTTCTCGTAGTTTTATCTTGAGTAATGGAAAGGTTACGGAAACAAACTAGTTTGTGATAAGAACATAAAAGTTTTTTTGGACATTCGCCCGCAATGATGTATGTCCAAAAAAACTTTGATGTTCATAATATGAGCTCAGTAAAAGAATAGTTCAAAGGTAGTTTGTGATAAATTATACAGAGTCACATATGGAACCCACAATTAACAACTGTGTTCACAACCGCATTAATAGCATGGAACATTGAGGAACTATGTTAGGTAATGTGGTGACACGAGGAATGTTTTATAGTTTAAGTTAAATGCTGGAAGCAGTGACTGAAGTGCTTCCAAAGGTTGACATATAAGTATTCCTTTTTTTAATGTGAATTTTTAAAATAAATGCTGACTGTAGTGCCTATAGAGTTGGTAGCATTTGTTAAATTATTATCTCTGTTGAAACTGTCATGTTGGCAGTAAGTACCATGAATGTAGAGTACAGTATGTCGCAATCGAACAGCACTTCAATGACAATCGTGCACCGAAAATCAAGATACAGCGTGTTCAATTATATAAACAATTCAGTACTTTTTGTCACATTCTTGTTTTTGTAAGCTAACTAGAAATTACTCATATCTAAAAAAAGTGCAGGTTGTTCTAACAAAATGGGGGAAAACTCGGTGTAAACATTAGGTTTGTAAGTTATTGATAGAATATTACGTATCTTAAACACAGTTGTCTACAGTACAGTATCAATAGTTTGTAAAGGGTAAGCACAATAAGTTCTTGCATTTTGACTTAATTTTTCAGATTTCAAAAGAAAAGATTTTTACTATAATGTAGTCCTAGTTTCCTAAACTTCAAATAAATTGCTGTGTTTCTTTAAGAATACCTAGATTATATTGTTCTAAACTTGGTCACAAATGGTTGACAACTTTCTAGTGAAAATAATATATGTATGGTAACTTTGGAGGAGGACTAGTGTACTTGACTACAACGTACTTTACACCCAAACACATCCAACACAGTAATTTATAGAAGTTCAATTTACATTACACTATAGTGAATTTAGTGTGAAATTTGAGGTATTGATGGGTTAGCCTATACGAGAACCAAACCCCTGGATTCAACATTATTACGGAAAAAATGTGACTTCTACGAAGTTGTTTTCACGAATCATAACACAACTTTATAGGAAGACTTCAGTGTATTTGCTTTGCCATGTGTTCAGCATGTACAGCAGTACTTGTATTTTTGCAGATATCGGAGCAGAGCAGAACATTTTCTTTTAATTTACTGTCATAGAGACGATAGCTGGTGTTTTAAGGAAGGATTGTATTTGTCATTTGCAGGCTTGCCGCCTGGTTCGAAGCCTCCGGCTGGCCACGTACTGCCGTCGGTGACACAGCAGGGCAAGCACCACCGGTCAGCACCACTACCTGCAGGGCATACGGTCCCCGGGCCTGGCCCGGGGGTCGGAGTCGTACCCACCTCGCAGCCGCCCCCCTCGAGCAGCGGCTCCTTCGCTGCACGCCTCCGCAACTTGGCTAAGCAGGCTGTTCCCCCATCAGGTGCGTGAGACGTGTGGCACTTTGTATGCTAGTATAGTGTTGACTGTGCTGTTCTTTGTTAAATGAGCACCTTTGAAAGCTCTGTGAATTTGACTTGTATTGGAATTAAACTAAATGTTTCAGATGTATTCTATTGCAGCACTATTGTCATCCCAGAAAACTGACAGTGAGATAATTAAACGTAACACTAAAGAGACTTTTTGTAGTACATATACATTAGTAAAATAAATCACAAAGTCTTCCATATAAAATTATATCAGATCACAAAAAATATCCGGAAAAGTTACAATATGTTAGTTGGAAGAAAACTACTATTTTATTCTGTGTTGTCTAGTTTTGTGTCTGTAGTAGTTTTATCCTCTTGTTTGGTGTATCCTTCCATCACTTTGTCCCAGCATTTGTGTGTGCAGTCTTAACTGCTGGTGTCGTTGTTCTTTTTTATTTTTAAATTAAATTTGTGATTTGATATAATTTCTAATGGAATTTTCATGTTTAATTTTTAGAAATATACAGTATGTGTTAAATACAGCCTAACTCTGTCCTATTTTTAATTTTCTTCTCGTTCGCTTTTGGTGTTTTAAAATGTCAGTGCTTCAATGGTGTATGTCATCCACTTCCATTGCAAAAATTTTCCAAGATATTAGCCTGGCAGTTTTGTGTTTCTGAAACTGTACATCTTATTCACCAAACATTGTATATACTAAAAATTGGCTGTATCCTCTCATTAGTTACTATACCAGGTGTAAGATGGCATTCATACAGCCCATTATTGGAAAGATTAGAACTTAATCTATTGCCGAGAAATGTTTCAAATCTTTAAACAGCTCTCTTCATATGTTAATTTATACTCGTACAATGTTCTGAATGTTCAGTATGTAAAATTGACGTGACCACTTCATTAGTGTGCCACACAAGTAGTACTTTAACATTGGCAAAAATAAGATAGAAGATTTTACTGACTTGGTGGCAAATATGTAGTATATCGATGGTGAAGATGCAAAACCTCATATGTCACAATTGGAAAGAGCTCAGATGGGCGGATAAACTGGAGATGAAATCTTACTGGGGTAGAAGGAATTTTACAGCCCTTTACTTTACATCAATACAATATGTACTTTGGAAAAAAACTAATTTATTGGACATTCTTGTTATTGCCGAGGACCAATGTGTAAAAATGTAAATACTGCCAAAAATTGACATACGAGGTTTTACATCTGCACCATCGATATTGTAGTAAAATAAATTAGTAAATGAATATTTAAATACATGAGTAAATGATTAATTGCTAGGACGGTGACTGTAGCAAGATACAACTCGCAACACACTTCTTTATTTGGGGGGAGAGGGTAAAGTACAAACAGACAAACTCGCTTACTGCTTGCAAGAGCTTAACAACTTGAAAGAAATAACTAAAAGTGACAAACTCAGGATCTTGCTAGCGACCGCTCATCATCAAAGCTATGTTTAAAATGAATAACTATAGACTAACACCGGGTAAGTTTAATTTTGAAATTCTTTTCAATAAAAACATAAGATTTTCAATTTAAACAAAATGTGTTGCAGTTGATTTCAAGTACTGTGCTTGCTACATAATTGGGAATATCTTACAACTTTATAAAATGTAAATAAGTAAACAGTATTTACATAATTTCTTCTTCTCACATCTAATCAAGTTGGGCTGTGAAACGAAACGATGCCAGCCAAAGTTAGGCCGCCTCAATAAAATCAATTTAATCATATGTCCTAAGAGATGGTAACTCACCAAAGACTGAAAATTGTTTGTTAATATGTGACTCTAATAGTAACAAATGGGAAAACTTGTGGAGAAGTGACCACTGATCCAAATATTATTAGAAATAAAACCTACATGCAGGCATCCTGTACCTAATCAGTTAGTAATTTAACAAGGATGCATAGAGAGGCAGTACTTAACTTTGTTTGACTTTCATCTTCTTTGGTAGCTCAGAGTTCCTCCGGCTCGCAGAACTCGTGTTGCGATTAAAGTCTGTTCTCAATCATGGCTGGTGGATGACTCCTCCACTGGGTTTTAACAACACACTCCCTAGTCACTCACCTCACATACCATCTTATCACCTTTACTGCACATCTCCTGATTGCCTGGAGGCCATGGACACACAGACATCCTCGCCCCACAGTGCTTGTAACTCGATCATGCAGACAGGCTGTGACTGCAGAATGGAAAGGTGGAAGAGGACAAAACTGTCAACCTGCACCCGGCCGTCATCAACCCTAGAGCTTGTACCCCTTCAAAGTCCAGCACAACTCGGCCAGAAGTACAAACATCTACAGTTCCGTCTCCACCTCCCCATCTCCTTACTATCTAAAGCGGCCATTAAGTTATCCAGGAAACTACCTATGTACTTCCACACAAAGACTCCTTGCCACCGACCAAACTGCAAATTGAAATTAAAAAAAAATTTTAGTGCTCTAAAACATTAAGTTGCAAGACTTGTGCTAACCAATAAGAAAAAAAGCTTGAATCGTGAAAGTTCAGTACATTAGCAGAAAAAATTGAAATATAACTCAGTAATTTATAAAATTCAATATTTCACTTTGAAACAATATTATGTTGTAAGAAAGGTACTAAATTTGGCATCACAAAGGGTTTATCTTAAACTCATTGCTCTGGTTAAATGTTTGTGTAAAACGTATCAAAGAAGTAGCCTCTTTTGTTGTTTTATGTTTGCTTACAAAAACTTGTAGATTTGGTATTAAACCACCAGGGATTTGATATGCTAAAGAAATTTCTTGTTAAAAAAATTCTGAAAAGCAGAATAATTGTTTCAACTGAGATATCTATATACTGGATGAATTTTCCAACTTTCCTTGTTGTCTTGAAATGTGTGTGAATAAAATTGCTTAAGCTGTTTTTTAAATACAGATTTTTAAAATAGGCCATGCAAACCAACAGCCATCTGATAACTGACATTTCAAAATTGCTCAAACCGATAATGGGTATTACGCGATCCTTGTAGTACGTAAATGTAAAGTCGGCAGAAATGTGAACAACATCTGTTATACATAATATAACTTTAAAGAGAACCTTTTTAAAGTGTTTTCTGTTTTAATATAATGGATTAAAAGTACACTAAGCATAAATTAGGGACAATATATTTGTGATACAGTAACAATGGCCACTTTTTTGTATCTTACGCCCAACTTAAAACATAATTTTAAATAAAACTAATTAATTTTAATTTTTAACGTATAATTTTTGGCCCATGGTATATTTCAAATATGTTACAAATATATTTCACTGTCCGATCAAGAGTAATATGGTTACGTTTCTATACCTCGATCTGATACCACCTTTAAATATTTCCAAAACAAATTTTTTTCGCAAAATAGTTATGGAAAGCAATCTTTTCTGGAGCTATCAAACCACAAAAAATTCAATACAAATCAAATACTGTACATATTACACAATACAAAGCTTAAGAAGTCAACTTACTTGCTTGATACTTTCGTGCTAGGAATGGCGATTCTTCTTGGAAATTGTGTGGCCAGCCAAAAAAAAATCCATTGCTCTAATGGCGATACTACCACCAGTCCAGCCAACTCCTGCATGGGAAAGAACAAAGTCCATAGATAATTATGCGCTAGAAAAACAATAGATATATTCAAAGAATATTTTCCCCTCATCACATTGATACTGAAAATCATGATAACTTGTCAGTTTGTAGCTATATTGAATCATTGAAAACACAAATCTCTCCCTGTTACCCCTTTTAGGGTGAAATTTTGAAAGGACCCAAAAGTTACGTTATACCATTATTATTTGCTTGATATTGCCTTGTTTTGCCATTTTCATTGTTGCGTTATTCATACTTTAATACTGTAATTCATATAATGTTTGCCACTGATTTGTTTAGCATCATTCAGAATTAATCTGTCCTGTTTGGTCACACTTCGTCTTACATGTGCTGTCCGTCTTGCACATTACTGAACACCATTTGCATATCTTTCGTACTTTCACCATTGACAGCACAATATAAATTATTGTACTTATTCCTCAAAAAGCTTGCATAATTTTTATAGTAAATGATTCATTTAAACTTTTCTTTCTCAATGTGGGAACATTTGTGAACATACCCAGAACAATAATCAACATTCAATATGGAAATATTTTCACTGATTTTTTTTTTTTCAAACAAGGAAAATACTGTATTCTGTCATCTTATATCTGGAGGGACTGAGGTTCCAGAATGTTTATTGGTTAGCGTTCGTCCATTAGCAGGTCATCTGTGCTAAAAGATGTTTACGATAATTCATGAGTTTAACCTGGTGTAGTAAAATTTTTATTTTAGTAATTTCAAAACGTATCAGAGTGAGATTTGCTTACGCCCAAAAACTGAACAAAGATGATCACCTACATGTGTTTTATCATACATGAAACAATTTTTACCAGCATTATACTTCTCTGTTATGTAAAAATGAGTGTTGAATTTAGTTATTCCTCACACTGATGTGCCTGCCTATTTTGAATGCATTACTTAGAGTATGAAATTAGGATTCGAACAAAAATAAGTAATGAGTAGACTACGTACTTGAATCTATTTACATATGTGAAGAAATTTAATACAACTAGCCTGAATTACAACTTTTTAACTTATTGTCCTATTTGGGATGGTTTTAACATGTGGGAGGCATGCTTCCATCCACATAATGTTACACACTTCCTGTACGTTGTTTGAATAATCTTTGAAATAGTTGTTCTTGTAAGTGGAACATACTATAGCATTTAACTACGTAGCTTGAGGGATAAACTGAAAGAAATGTGTAAAGATACCTTAGAATTACTTTAATTCAACTTGGCTGGACCTAGCATGTAACGCTCTGCACTAGTTGCATTGCATTGATAGTTTTTTTTTATTTATTTATTTGTTTTTTTTTTTTTTTTTTTTTGTTTTTTTTTGTTTTGAAATTCTGAGACTAAAAATGTAAAATTTGCTATCATAGCGTGAATTATATTTACCTTGTGATATAGTACAGGCATCACAGTTGACCTTTTAATCAGTATTTTGGCTGCAATTAGTCCAGCAATTTTTTTACATTCCTTATTTGTTACACTTATTGCAGTGTAATTATGCATTAAAAGGCTACTTGTATTGTAGCACAAGGTAAATATAATTCACGCTGTTTAAGCAAATTTCACATTTTTCTTTTCAGGATTTCATAGAAGCAAAAATTAAAATAATCTAACATGTTGACTGATGCAGAACCTTAAGAGTGTGTGTTATAAAAATAAACACTAAAAACTGCAATTAAAATCTATATGTTTTTAGAAGCCAATATGTAAAAACAGCAAAACAATTCTAGATAGTATGTGCTAACTTTATGAGCAAACATTTATCTAGAACGATGCATTTTTTAAGCGTAATCTGTTGCACTGCAGTTAAATGTACGAGACTTTGACGTCGGAGATTGTTCTTCAGACATACATTACTTAAGATTACCTTTTGGTAAAAAAGTTGGCAAAAACTATTGTCAAGGGATGCTGTGTTTTTTTTTTTTTTTTTTTCCTTCTTTCCAAACTGATTTTGAGAAACGTATAATTTTAATTTGATGCTTTTAGCGCAGGTTTATGTACAGTGCCTTCTTAAACAGTTGTTGGATCCCTCTCGATGTGTGATGCTAATATTTCAAAGTCCTCTTATCTGACAAAAAAACATTTTTAGATTACATCATATTAAAGTATTGTACCACAATATCTGTGGAAAAGAATTGTATTGCATCCTAAAAATAATTTTGTGCAGATGTTCCGTTACAGGGTTGGTTCTGTCAATATAAGACCATGCCACAACTTGGCACAGTGCACTGCTATTACGAGGAAGTTTCTACTTGTACGTTAATTGCACTGAATATTAAACAACAGTGTTGGGTTAGTTATAATTAAATTAAATCATAAATAAAGCTTCATATGCAGCCTATAATTTATTTATATTTAAAAACAAGACCTTAGAAAATAATACTGAGTACATGGGCTTACCTGCCAATCCTCACGTTTTAGGCATGTGTGTCACAATTTACGTGTTTATCTCTCACTCTCATGACTCCGTGTGTGTTCCTCACACTTTTTGTATGTTAAAAAAAAAGTGTTTGATTTAATTTGTACAAAAGTTTTAGATATTTTTCAATAGCCAACGTAGTAAGCTCAAAAAAATAAATGGTGGGTTGTTTGTTTTCTACAGTTGTAAACTCTTGCGCATAATTTTGTTTGCAACCTTATTTCATAGTTGTACCACAAAAGTAACTACCTGTTATTTTCACTGTTTGATTTCAAACAAAAATGTTTTAATACTTAATGTGAGTGTTCCCGCTTTTGAGTTTCATAGTTGTTGGTATTTAATGTTTGGTATAAACCTGTGGCAAATTACCGGTCTCGTGTCATGTTTCTTTCGCTTTGTTCATTAAATTGCGTAAAGAATTGGCCAGCTTCTAGTGCTGACATTCAAATATATTTTAGCAAGAAAAGTACCACAAAATGCATTTCAACAAGGCATATTCAGAAGCATCCCCGGCAAGACGATGCTTGTGCGTTTTGTTCTGTATGCCAATGCAGTTTTACCGTTTCACACAGTGGTAGTAGCAATGTTTCCAGAAGAGTTATAAAAAAAAAGAACTTAGTCACTTAAAATTTTTTGAGCACAAGTTAATATGTAGGCCTAGTCCTAACTTAACAGTGGTGAGTGAGGTTGATTGTTTTTTTTATGCAACAATTTAAGTCTTCATAAAGGTATGTTTATCTAAAATATGGAAGTAATATTGTTATCTTTGGCGTGTGATGTTTACTCGATCTCAAAAATATGGCGTAAGTTATTGTGTTTATCATTTACATTTTAAGGAATATGTTCTGTCTTATCATTTCTCCTTTTCTTTATTATTATTATTATCATCATCATCTCAATTGAATATTGTGTTGTTAAGCCATGTTTGTGTAACTTTAGTACTAAATTTTTACTTTCTTAACAAATCCATCTTGCTTCAAAGAGCCTTTCCCGGGATGTATAAAATTAACCAAAGCTAAGTAAAAGGATTAAACAACAGTGGCAATATCCCTTCATAAATAAGTTAGCTTTATAACACTTTTAAAACACAAACATTTATGTGTCTATATAGTTTTACCATCTGTATATTAAATATTTGTCTGTGAAAATTACTTAAATTGCACAATTTTACACATTAAGAAACTCAAATTTTCTACACTGGAAGGGGGAAGGGGCTGTTTGTTAGCATGTAATAAGTGCATCTCGTCTACAAAATCTCATGATTTTTTTTTTTTTACATTTCAAGGTTGGCAGGTATGCGAGTAGCTAAAAGACTTACCACACTGTACAGTTATGTGGGTGTACAATTATTTCATACGGAATGGAACAGAAATTATTTATGCTGGTAACTCACAAATTTCAGAGAAAAAGCAGTTTTCTGGTCTTTCCTATCCTACTGTATTTCAGATTCCTGCAAAATTCTATAAACATATTTAGCTTTAACTCATATGCTATGCCTTCGTAATAAATTAAATGTACAAACTTTTAAATAAGTATTTTTAAGTAACTTGTCAGGCAGATGAAATTTAAGACAATAGTATAATTTTAACATTGGGCATGTTTTGTAGAACATGATTTAACTATTTTCTCATGAAATAATATTGCTTTAAAAAAAAAACTGTTTCATTATGAGAATAGGCATTGGTAACTTAATTAATTTTTTAGTTTGGTTTTTTCATCGTAAATTTTGTTAATTTTTTACTCATCAACAAATATTTGTGTGGTCGTAATGTATGCACACGAAGTATTTTACTTTAGATACGTAACCTACCATGGTTACGTATATGATAAAATACTCGAATTGCCTTTGGGAGGACCAGGGTTCGATCCCCAGCTTCCCCGGCTCCAGCCATACTGATTTCTGTTTTCCAGGATTTTCCGGATAGTTCCTTAAACAGGCTTTGGCTGACTCCTGCCACCTCACTCACGCATACCTACACCAAGGCCTTGTGTTGTTCGAGGACACGTAAAATTATCCAAATAAATATAAATTGTAATATTTAAATAATATGGTTTCTGCGTACAAATTTGTTAGTTCTAATTCATATGAATTAAATGAGGAAAATAAGTTTTAAAACAGCATTACTCGCAAGAATAATTTATTATCATTATTATTACAGCCACAAATTAGACATAAGAGGTAATAAACAAGAAATGTAAAACAATTTTCAATTATATATTCTACTAGTTGGTTCCCGCAACTTCATTTGCTGGGTTTTTAATTTAATGTGATAATATTTCTGTTACAGAAATATTTGAAAACTGCTAAATGGGGCAAAATTATGTTAAGGGTAATTTATGTGGGTTTTAGAAATATTTTTAAAAGGAAAATAGTTCCACAATTTTTTTTGGGTACCCCGTTTCGCCCCTATATCCCATTTTAACCCCCTCCGTAATTTTTTTTGCTGAAAACTTTGTGGGCGCATGCACAACTCACCAAAGTTTTTTAGCTTTTCTCCCCAAGTTTTTGGGTGTCCCGTTCTGCCCCTCTACTCCATTTTGCCCCCCCCCCCCTGCTCGCCCTCTCTAAATTGCAGGTGGGTGGGTGCACACACTGCTTATAGAAGTTAACTAAATTTTTATGGTATCTTTTTCTGTCACGCTGTCTTTTTTTGTCTCTCCCCTGCTCCCCCGGCCAATTTTTTGCAGAAATTTCTTTGCATTCAGATGACTGGTATAAAACTGCATAGAAGTCAAACAATGAAACTATATACAATATAAGCTAGCAGTCCGCCTGTGGCATTGCCTGCATTTATTATTTGTAACAGTGTATATTTATTGAATTGAAGAACCTCTTTGCACCCCAGATTATAGTAGTTTGGTCATAAACCAAGCTGCAGATTGAGCTCACTCTGCAGTAGACTAAGTAGCTTTAGCTAATAACTGCCCTAAGTCTATCCTTGCTGCTCGTAATTACTGTTCCGGACTTGGTTTATAGTCGTAGAAAAATAGACAAACATGAGAGAGTATTCAGATTGTATAAGTAGTATACGGGGTATCAGAGGCGCAGGAACAATTTTGATTTAGAAGGGTGCATACAGTGGCATATCACGCATTGTGTGAAAAGGTTGGAGAAGGGGTGCGTGGGGGGGGGGCTATGCCTCAAAAAGTGTGTATGCATACACTTCAAGCCAAAAGCAGGGAGTCAGGAGGTCCTCCCCTGGGAAAATGTTGATTTTAGAGATGCAAAATGTTGTAATTTCAGGAGTTTCCAGACAAAAAATTGAATTACATAGGTTAGAAATTTTTGTATTTTTAAAATAAGTTATGTCTGAAAAAGTGAATTATGCTAATAAAAAAATAAAACTTCTAATCTTATGGCTCTACATGCCTTCATATTTAGGTTGGCTCTTGAAACACGCCAGTACTCCTTTAATTTTATGAGCCACAAGCCATATTTCACATACATTTTGTAATCTTGAAGGTTTTGTGTGTGTGTGTGTGTGCACACATGCGTGCACGCGAATAAAATATATACTAGCTGTCCCTTTGCAGCTTCACCCGCGTGTACTATAGAAAAGAGTAACTAACTTTTAATTATATATTAATTGATGGTGTTACTATATTCTCTGTATATCTTTAAAACAACAAATACAAACTGCTGTATCCAGTTCACTTCGCTGAGCCTACTTTAATTGCAGAACATCTTTGTTTTTAATTCATCTTTATTTCTCTATAAAATTGCTGCCCGGCTGCGGCTTTGCCCGCATGAAATTATGTAATGTTAACAGTAACTCTGGATAAAATATGTGATGAAGGCATTTAACAGCTAACTTATGCACTCCATAAGAATAAACTATACATTGTCTTAATAAGTGTAAAGAGCGCGCGCAATATGCTCGTATGTCGTCATAGTAATTCCCATCGCAAGGTCTTGCACGGGATACAAACCCGTAACCCCACCACTTCCACACCACAAACTTTATACAATACCTGAGTGAATGCTTAAAGGCAGGCCGTGATAATTCTTTTGTATGTAAAGGCTACAGTCCAAAGAGGTTTTATTTATGAGTAGGTTGGCAAAACTAAACAACTGTTGAATTATTTCTCCATGATTATTCACTTTTTTGGGAGACTAACATTTTACTGCTTTTCACTTCCTTAATTTTTGAATTTCATAAAATCCTGAATTTGATTTATAGATATTTACGTAAGCTTCATTCTTATCAAAAAATTGTCTCGATATCTCATCGGGTATAAGCAGTAGGGCCTACAGTTGATTTTTTGAAAACACATTTTATTACAGCTTTCAAGGACGAGTTTCGAAAAAACCCAAAATTACTTTTTTGATATTTACGTAAGATTTATCTTAAAACAAAATCAGTTTCAGTATTTCCACTGGTTTAGAGTGGGGTTAGTTAAAATAAAAGAGGTTTCAAGGTAAAATTTTAAAAAATTAAAAAAAAATTTTTTCATATATTTACCTAAGCATCATTTTGAAGAAAAAATCACCTCGCTATCTGAAATGGTTTAGGAGAAATCACGGATGATTGAAATACACAATTTATGGCTTTTCACCCTCTTAATTTTTGAATTTCGCAAAATCAAAAAATCCACAAATGTCCATTTTTATTGGCGGATCTAGAAGTTGAAAAAAAAAGGGGGAGGGGGTCATGTGTTCATAAACTTTACTATTTTTGTACTTTAAATTATTTTCTATGTGTCACTAACAAGTTTCATGAGTTTATTGGTTAACAAACAGCAGCTTGATTTATTGTAGACTATTCACTTTCATACAATACACGTTTAATATCCTACTGCAGGAAAAAAACTGCATAAAATTTCACCTTCTTAAAACTTATGAATACAGTGGTGAATGTAGAAACGGGGAAAAAAAGGAGGGACTTTCATTTATAAACTTTACAGTACAGTATTTATATTCAGTATTTGCTGTAGCAAGTTTCATGATATAATTGATTTGCTAACAACATATAAACAACAGATCAATTTATTATAGCCTATTCAAATGCATAAACTACACATTATTTCAAAATTCTAGTATAGAGAAAAATTTGCATAAAGGTTTAATTTTCTGGAAATTGCTAACATCTGAACATAAAACACATGTAAAAAATCAAATAAGAATTAGCTTAGGCTTCAGATTTACTAATTTTTAAATCATTTTCTCTGTACTGTGCAGGTGGTTGTTGAATTTTTATCCCGCGGATTAAGGAAATGTCACAATTTTTTTTTCATTTTCGGACAACTTAATTTATTCTACCAAGATATCACTAAATGAGCCTGCATTGGCCAATTAAACTAAACCTGCTGGATAAAATGGAAAAAGCAAATGTTCGAACTACTATAGGATACCACTTGATCATTAGCTACTTATCAATCACAACTACGATAATAATCAAAACAAAAATTGTGAGCTGTTTCATGGAACAAGTAGCTACTCCGCACGCAGATCTAGTGGCAAACTTTATGGCCCGTCGACCCTAGAGGTTTCTGTGATGCCGTCGCCATTGGTCTGGTCGATATGTAAGTCTCAGCTTGGCACATAATACAGATTGTACTTGTACACATGTTCGGCAGCCAGGTCTAGAAGACACGTAGTGATGAATTAATAATGGGGAGAGAGTTAAACTACAAGCTTGGTTTCCAGGAACTAGAGGTTCAATTTTCCGGGGATAAATCATTACATTTAAAGCCCTCCCTGCCAACTTATCTAGACCCATCGTACAGTATTATGATAAGCATAATCTTTGACGGACATAGTAACCAGCGAGTGAAACGTCAGTATGTACAATACGCTCTTGGCACAACTTGGTTAGTCAAGTTGATCTAATTGGATAATACCAAGCAAATGAGTCCATACACATTAGAATAAGAACAGCATGATTTATTGTGTCTGAATGGCTTAGGTGTTGAAACCCAATATGGATGTTCAATTAATAAAAGATGGAGACAGATTTTTACAGGTGCAAAAATTTGAGGGATGTTATCACAAACATAGACAAAAAAAATAAAAATATTATTTAAGTTTCGTAATTTAATTGTGGGCACAAGATATTTGCATCTTGGAAAATCTTTTTTTTTAAAGACCCATATAAAACAATTAAATTCA
>PNEQ01003821.1:70832-86316 GCA_003012365.1 Medauroidea extradentata
CCACTCAGTCTTTCGGAAACATCCAGAATGCTAAACAAATGGCAACACAGCATATCTTCAACTGTCGACGATAATCTTGGCAACGCCGCGGAGTGGTAGCAGATGCAAAAGAGATGCGGCAACACCGCATCATTCTTCACAATCGATTGTAGACTTGGCAACACAGTGGCAACACTCCGGCTTCCAACTTCGGTGGCGATAAGTCTTATCCAATTAGAATTCCGGAACACCAGCGAACTCCTCGCAACTCATGGCTTGCAAGGAGAGACGGTGGCCAACAAACAGAAAACTATCGCATAACGTCATCAAGTCGAGTTGGCAGTTTGGCAGACGTATCCTCGGCCCAGTCCATCTCTGAGTCCGGAATGCGTGGTTTCATACAGACTGCGCCGCGAGTGTCCACTTTAACCGTTGTCATATCGTCGTACCAGGTCTAAGCAGAACTGCACAAACGTGAAAGGTAAGTATTCATTTCATATAACAAGCCCTCCACATATCGCTGCTCAATAACAGACATTGCTATAATTTTGAATGTAGAATAAAACCAAATATGCGTAAAAATAACAAACGTGACGGGAGACAAATGAGATGCAGGTCGACCATTGCGTCTCAGTGTAATGCATAAAAATATCACCGACACATTTCGTCATAATTTAGCCTTCGTGCTTGTGATCGACTACGCAAGAAAATATTGAGATTACTTTCTTTCAACAACTAATTACTCTGTTTTATAGCGAATTTTTAGTATGGTTTTAGTGTGGTGTAGCATACACTATTTGGTGTGGCTATCTTAGTATTCCCTTTCGATATAGGCCCTACAGACTATGTGAAAGTTTGGCACAAACTTTGTTATTTATGTTTTAAAGTCCGGTAGATTTATGCAATACTATATCTCTCCTGGTGCAGTTGTTAAGGGACAAATAGGTGCACACCAAATTTTTGGAATTAATTTTTATTCGGGCCTTTAAAAAAATCAGGGCATCTTGTAAAGAACACTTCCTTCAATGTCAGAATTTCCCTAAATTTATTAAACTGAAGCAATGACTGACAACTATAAATAAATTTTTTTTCTATTGCCTGCCTCAGCTCTTAGAATTCGAAAGCAGTGAAAAGCTAACAAAATAATAATTTGTATATTCGTAAGCATACTTTACATCATAATATGCCCTTATTTTTGATTACATCTCTCTAAAGGTGTTAAATTATAGCAACATTGTGTAACATGTAATGATTTTGTGTGTCAATTCCTTTTAAGGAGCTCACCTATATACCTGGAAATTTTGCTGCAGTGTATTATAAATCTGGCTTTTTGTCTGCAGCTACTAAATGAGCGCCAAACGTGTTCACTTTAAGGACAGAAGAAACACTTCAAATGGCGATTGTATCGTAGTTTCAAGACATAATCATTATTATGAACATGATTTTGGAACATCTCAAAACTGCCAAAAACTATTTTTAAACTACCGCAGCTAAAAATCTATTCCCCATAGAGAGACCAGCACTGCACGTTGCTGCAACATCACATTCTAGTTGAAGTGTCAGTGTGTAGAGGCGATACTGTTGTCTCGCGTACCAGTGCCGCCCTTATCGCTTTGCCACTCCCTTGCTGAAACAAGGACAAAAAGCTTGAAGTAAGAGGGTCCCTTAAGTGATATAATTGTGGAAGTGGAGTGTGGGTGGTTGTTACGACTAATGTCTTTAGTACTGATGCGTTGAGATGGAAACAATCTTATGTTGAGCAGTGACTAAGTAGTGTGGTGGGTGAAACAAATGTATATGTTCTGCGAGGTTAGGTGCACAGGTCAGTCTTCTGTCTTTTAGATTTAATGAATAAATGGAATTAAATGTCAATTAAATGGCTAATAAATAAACATAGAGAAACAACAAATTTTCGCTGCTCTCTCTCTGCACCCCCTGACAGAAGTCAGAGGAGTAGAATGTGCCCAAGTCCCCCTAGTTCCAACGTCCCAGTGTGGTATGATGACTTATTTATCCCGAGCATGACCTATATTTACTATGCCTGCAATACGTACTTTTGAAAGTACATTAAAAATAAGTAAAATATCCCACCACCGAGGACACGGAGGTTGTATACCCCTATGTAACTATATTATCGCAGAATGTTAACTACCCTATAAAATTCTTCTCTATGGCTGTACTTGCTTTTTTGTATCGTCTGCTTTGAAATGTTTACGTTAGCATCCACTCCGTCTGGGTTTTTGAGAGTTATTTTATCGGTACATAAACTGAGGTAATTAGTTGTCGTATTTACGTAAGCTACATTCTGAAGCAAAAAATATTTTAACTGGTTAGGAAGAGTTCATGGGGTAAATGAAAACAAGTATTATGTTGTTTCACTTTTTCAGTGATTGAATTTCGCAAAATCTAACCATCACAGGTTAAACATTTGTATAAGTTTTTTTTTTTTTTTCCATTACAGCACAACCTTAAGTGTTTGAATTTTGAAAATTACTGAATTCTGTTCATAGGCATTTATGTATTCATCATCATAAAACGAAAAACAACTCTATACCTCAATTGGTTCGATAGCGCTCATAGAATTATGGAAAAGATATTCAGTGTGTTTTCACCCCCATAGGATTTGAAGAATTTCTGGGGGGAAAAAAACTTAATCATAGACAGTTAAGACTATTGTATAGGCGGCTCATTTAAGTGGAAATTGTGACGATACACAGTTAATTTTAAAATTTGTAGAAGGTTTTAATTGAAAACACTCTTCATCTGGTTTCATAACTTTTCACCTCCTTAGGTGTCAAATTTTGAAAAATCAAGAAACTTATTTAAGTAAGCATTAATATTAAGCAAAAATTCACATCAATATCTAAAAATTCAGTGACATAAAGATACAGTATATGTACCCACACAAGCGTGCTCGTGCACTTCCCCCCCCCCCCCTTCCCACCAAATGCTGAAGCAAACAGCACTTTGATATCTCGACTGATTCAATAGTTAAGGAAGAATAATCTGAAATACTTTTAACGGTTTAACTCCTTAATTAAATACTTTTGAAACACCTGGAAGTAAGTCCTGTGTTATATATTTGTATACATATCTAATTGAAGTAAAAAACATGATGATAGCTAGAGATGATGGTTTATCGCGGGAAAAGTTGACTGTTTGATGGATTTCAATACACGTTCAGCTTACCAGAAGATTACTGGCTTTAGCTTGTACGTGGAGCTGTTGCCCTATTTGTCTGAGCCAATAAGAATCCCGATATTGTAATATTGGATGCCTGGTACTGGTCTGCAGACAGCTACGTTGTGTCAGTGTTTTCAAGGCTATCTTGGCACAAAACATTTTCGCGATATACAATCATCTCTAATGATAGCCCATTGGGATCTATAGAGCGTACCAACCTTAGATTGTAATACACGGCTTATGGCGCGCGCTGTTGCCAGATCGCCGCCATGTTACAAAGTTCGGGAGGTGCACTACTTTACAATTCTGTAAAATCACTGCTGACAAATTGGAAATTTTGTTCCATTTTAGTAACATCTGTCTGAAGAGAAAAACGTGGTTGAAGTAGTTGATGATTATGAAATTTATCGTTTAAAACCAATGTATGGGAACTGGTAAATGTTTTTTTTGTCCCTTTTATTGTATGCTAAGAATACATTTAAAGTGGGAGAGGGGGATATAATTAATTTATTTGGATATTTTTACGTGTACTCGAACAGCACAAGGCCTTGGTAGTGTTACATGGGAGAAAAGGGTGAAGGAATCGGCCATGGTCATTTTCATGAAACCATCCCAGCGTTCGCATGGAGTGATTTCAGAAAACCCTGGAAAACCGAAATCAGGATGGTTGGAGTTGGGTATCGAACCCGGGTCCTCCCGAATGTGAGGCGAGTGTTTTACTACTGCTACACCTAGCTCGGTTATCAAACACAAAATATTATATTGATGTTCTGCTGTGATGTCAACTTAAGCGTATCACTCATTTCCACTATTGCTTACTTTGATAATTATATCTTAAGCCTAAGCGAGAGTGTATAACAGTATTGTTTAAATATGTTTTACTAAATACAGTATTATGTAGTTTTCCAATACTTAAACATAAAATTGTAGGTAATTACAAATTTTTGTCAGTCATAAACTTACCGAAAAAAGCAGGTAAATTTTTTTTTTGTCAAGGAAACAAATTAGACGACATAGTGAAACCTTATAAACAAATTGTACGAGAGTTTTATTTTTATATTTGCTCTATTTTAGGATTTTAAAAATAGTTGACATACAAGTAGTAGAAATGAAGGATTAATGCCGTACATTTTTTTTCTGGAATTATTTATTGTTCGTCTTTCGTTTATGATATTTATTTTTCGTGTTAGTTTGGTGTACTTTGTTGCTATTGTTTATTCCTATTAGCGTAAATGGTTTGTTTGGAACATCCTGTTTCTTCAAAAGTTTCCTTAATGTGTTAATAGTATATGAAAAATACTGTAATAAGATCAATACAATATTTTGCTCCCTTTCTCGTAGCCTACCTGTATTACAGCTTTTTATTGTTTTGCCTTCCATACAAGTAAATGTTAACAAAAATTACACACATAACATTTTTCAAAATAGTCACCTTAAGCAACAAATCGCTCGGCCGCGAGATTCTGTAGTTTCGCTACTGAACCAGTTTAGGACACGGGGGCGAAGAAAACTGCTGACAAAAGGAAGCCTGTATCTTATTTATTAACGTTTCCAGACATAACCTCTTAGTCAGCAAAGATAACGGAACAGTTTTGTCTTCAGACAACATTTCCAGTGACACTCGGCTGTCGAGTTTGTAAGGCAAGCGAGTGGCAAGCTAATGACAATAATACAACACACATTTCACAGCTATAGACAAGAGAACGGATAAAGCTATTGAGGTGGTGTTACATTTAAATATAAATTTAGTTCATTACGAACAACTTCCTCACTTTCATCCCGCTCTAACTTGAAGAGCAAAAAAGTTTCTCACTGACCAATTTTTTGATGTTTCAATTTGTTAGAAAGCGCACATAATGTTAGAAAAAACTTTCTTTACAACTAACGGAAAAAAAAACGTAGCCTTCAGATTTCTTCGTTGGGGTCCACATATGTGAAATTACTTGCCATAAAAATCTGGATGCCCATTTTTATTTTTGTTCGAAACTTATGATGTGATACATTTAAGGATGCATGAAAACAGTACCAAGTTCTAAATGTTTGAATTTTTTTTTATCCATTTAAAATGGTATAAATGATAAACTAACTATATCACACGATGCACGTTTTGATTCTGTACATTATCTAAAAATGTTAATATCTGAGTTACAAAGTGAAAATTTTAGAATTTTTGGCAAAAGCGTGAGCTGAAACTAGGAAAGTGCTTATTACAGTTATCATACATTGGAAAGAGAAAGGGAATGTCTATATAACTCTGTACTACAATCTAAGTGTGAGACATTCTATAGCTGTACAGGCGATTAATAAAATACACATTTCCCCTTCTTTACTTTTTGGGAGCTGAATTTTGAAAAATCGAAAGACTGCTGTTTGGGTATTCACATCGGCACCATTTTGAAGTAAAAAGCAACCCTTGTTTCCTGAAGGATTCAATAGATATAGATAATTAATTGAAAACACATTTCAGGTCTTTTCACACCTTTAATAGTTGAATTTAAAAACACCTTAAAATTGGCTAATATGCTTTTTATGATTCGCCCATTGAAGTAAGTCACTACAGTAGGCCATCGAGTTAGAGCTATGTAAACCAATCTTACACATTTCACTCCTTTTCACCCCCTTAGGGGACGGATTAAAAATAAACTTCTTAGTACTTGCCTACGACCTAAAGGGAACCCACACAATAAAATTTCACGTTTCTAGGTCTAGCGGTTTGGGCTGCAGTTTGGTATGTCAGTCATTCAGTCAGTCAGGGTTCTCTTTTATATGTAGAGATTCCTGATACCTAACAATTTGAATCTCGGAGTTAAATATACAATATTTTATGGAATAGCATTGGGATTAATAATTCCATGGTAAAAAACCTGCAGTTTATGTCGTGCGTGAATAACTTTGAACAACCAAAATGCCTAGAATGTTTTAATTCTTATTTTGCCTTTCCTATTTAAGGTAAATAGTTTTACCCTCGTTGTGTTCGCTGTTATTTGCAGCAAAGAAAATGTATTGCGTGTGTGACTTACCCAGGCATAAATTCTAGCAAATAATATGTCACAGCTTAGTTAGAAACTTAAAATCATTTTACTATCTGGGTTTAGCCACGTCACACATTTCTTCGACAACGTTTTAACAGGCGTACAGCTGCCATCATCATTTCTGGTGTTATAGTTTGGTATTGTTATCTACCTGATGATAGCGACTGTAACATTCGTCAAAACTTTGTTCAAGAAATGAGATGCGAAGTCCATAAGCCAAGAACATAATGACAATGGCTGTGAAAGCTTGCGATTCAGTAATATAAATTTCTTTCTTTGTAATGCTTTTTTGCCATTTTAAAATTTATATTTACTTTATCGCTATGTATTAATGGTAGCATGTAATACCAGGTTTAATTAACATGTTGCATCACTTAAACACCATTTTCAAGTTACGTAGACACTTGTAGAAACTATCTTTCTTGGTCGGAAATTTATTTTGTCTATTCTAGTACGATTGATATCTGGAATGAAAGAAATTTTTACTACGGCATATCAAAAATTCCCCATTTTTTTTTCAGAATTTTTCACGTAATTGATAAATTTCAAGATTTCAAACAGAGATGGACAATTTTGTGATTTAGTGCAATACGAACAGCAGGTATGTTTTGTTTTTAATAAGTTGTTTCGTAAACAGAAGCAGCGCCTGTGCAACATGCGTATGTCCACAACAAATGACCATGTCATGTAGTTGCAGTATTCACTCTTTCTGTCCCACTCAATCTACAGGATGCTCTTGCAAAGAGAGGCTACTGTTATATATTGTAGGTAGGCAAGCCAACCAAGTAACCGCTGAGGTCCTCGTTCCTTCAGCCACCTTCATCCCTACTTCGCTGGTCAGGCTGCTCCCTCCAGGCTTAAGAGCCCTATACAGAATGCGCTAGATGCTGCGTCGGAGGTACAGAAACAGGCAGGCATTATACAGCTAGACTGGCTGACACATCAACAACAATGTCATATTTATGCATGGGGTGCTATATTGGCATGCGATGTTTTGGCTGTTGGCCGTTTTCCTATGGGGCTTTAAACGGTAATCCTGTATTTTTATTTCTAGAAAGTTCATAGTAAAGTCCAGCGCGTGCTTCTCTATTTTTGTTGTTCAATTCCGGTTGGTATTTTTTGTGACAACAGTTTGAAAAAAACAGTTTTTTAGCCATTTTGAGGTTCCATGAAACTATGCTTCTAGGCCCTATGCATGATATCTTAAAAACAAAAATAGAGAAGAATAGTTTTAATTTGTGTTCTTTTTGTAGATAAAGTTATCAACCATACATTTAGTAGTATTTCTCAAAAAAAACTTTCTCCTAACACGATACAACACAGTTCGTGCACCATATGCCTAAGAAAGACAACTGTTGTTTCCCTACTGCAGAAACCAGATGTGTACATACATCTGTGAAACTAATATGTACCTGTTTTTAAGTTTTCTGTTTCGTTTAGAGGAGGCCGTGTTTTTTTAGTTAAAAGTTTTTCATAAGTACTGTTTGTAAAACTCTATACCGAACAAATTACAATTTAAGATATTACAGTTTTATACTGTACAGAAAGTATAGAGTCTTTTCTGTATAATCATCAACAATACAAATTTTTCATTACTTTTTCAATATAGGATATTTGTTGCTTGGTTTACCGTTCCATAGTTACGTCCAATTAGGAACCAAATTATGAAAATTTTATTGTAACATCAGAGCATCTTCCAGTCGTGGAAATCACCAAAAAAGTTACGGAATTTAAAAGAGGTCACGGAAGTCACGAATAGGTCACGGAATTTAACAAAGGGTCACTGATTTTGTAAGTGGGCAGTTGAGCGCAGTTTATTTTGTGTTCATTTATTTGTAGCTTCAAAAAACGAGCATGTACTTATAAAGAAACAAGGCTAGAGAAACTGTGTAATGTAGTAGTGCTCTCGGAACGAATGTTGTTCTCCGACGTGCACCATCACATTTTTTAACAGCTGTAACTTTTTTCCTGAGATGTATTCGTAAAATTGCTATCTTATTGTAAAAAAGAGCAGCACACAATATCAAGATGTTAGAGTTAAAAAAATAAACTGCTGGAAGAAAAAAATAAAGGAATAACTGCTCAAAATTGAGAGCGAGCTAAAACACTAAAGATGTATAATCATTGTTTTTATAGATTCAGGGTTGCTACGGGCCTGGAAAACAGAAAAAACCTGGAAAAGTTAGGGAATTTCAAAATGGTCAGGGAAAAACCTGGAAAAGCCAGGGAAAATGCTTCTGGTGACTGGAAATTCAAAATTATAGAACAAAATTTAGGTTTTGCAGTAAGAGTTTGCAGGCTTTTGTGGTCATTGTCTAGTTGACTACCTTAGCTTCTGGGCTGGAGTCGCATCTTCATGGCAGCAGGCTTATCGATTTACTTTTGAACAATTGCACAACCATTCGATGTATGAAATAGTTATCTTAGCAATTCATTTTAAAAATAATTCCAGTTCTCTGGATTGTGGTAACCGAGTGTGTCAAATACAGGTAACTGTCTGTGGTACAATTATAAAAAGTTTTTTTTAAAACAGTCATGCAAATTTAATTTATTTGAACATTTTAAGTAAATTATCGTGATTTTTAATTCCACAAAAAAGACTGGCAATTCATAATTTTTGTCTGGAAAACCTGGAAAAGTCAGGGAAATTTGCTCTAGAAATTGTGTAGCAATCCTGTAGATATTTAAATTTTGCAACTGTGATGACGACGTGATTATTAGGCATAAATACTTGGGTCACAAGAACTTTTTTATGGCCTCATAGGTCACCGAAAAAGTCACTGAATTTTGTTGGATGGGTAGGGTAGACACCCTGAGCATGCATAATAACTTTTAAATGGATATTTCAGCAGCTGTAAATTGAAAGATAATTAATAAAATTTTTTGTGTTGTATGGGGTAACACAAAGAATATGTAAGTTATATGTTGTGTGTTGATGTAGACTAGTTGTAAAAGAAGGAAGGGGGATGAGAGAATGAAGATGGTGCTGGTGTATTTGCAGAGCGAGAGAGTGAAGCAGAACCGGCTCCTACGAGACAAGTGTCTCCCAAAGCCAGGGGACCTCCGCCTCTAGTACGAGGATCATCTCCACCCCCGGCGGCGGCGCAGGACTCTCGCAAGGTATGTGTGTCCTTCTTCCTTTTAAATTGTGTTTTGATTACTTCACCGTAGTAAACTATTATGGCAACTTACGTTGGCATTAAACCAACTATTTTCCTTTCTCCTCTCAGTTTAGAACACTCTTTACTAGGTGTTTATCAACTCTTGACGCGTCATGTTTCTTTTTGTTTACTGTAACATCTTTCTGTACTACGGCTTTGTAAAATATAGGACCCACAAAAGCAGTGTGTTTTCAATTAAAATCAGTTTTGTAATATTTTATTTTAAAATTTTGTCTGGAATTTACTGTGATATTAATTTTCAGGTCAAATACTATGTGTTGTTAGTGTATTTATTTATGTATTACATAGTTTAGTTTTATAATACATCCATGCATGTACGCGCATACATGCACTCACACAAGTTTTAACGGACCTCAACACACATTCATAACAAAATATTTAAAATTTAATTTTCTCCCTATTATATATAATGCTCTATATTAATTAATACTGTGTCAGTTACGATAAAACTAATGTAATTACGGACATTGTGGTCATCTGAGAGGAGAACTTCAGTAGGGCTTCAAGAAAGTTTATGTATATTTTAACACATTGTAGTCATGAATGGTTGACTCTACGTTGATAGCCTTATGTGGTTGGTTGTCAGTGTGTTGAGAGGACTTTGTTTTGAATTGGCTGTGTATATACTGTATATACGTATATGTAAAGTATTACTTATTATTAAAGAAGGCACGGAGAAATATTTAAAAGTTGTTAATTTTTGCCGTCCTATCGCTATGTGTACCTCTTTGAACACTGGCTTGTATGTACACATTTAATTTCTTATTTTGACGACTTATCTTGGCATAGTTACTTGGAACACTGGGGGGAGGTTTTGGGTTTGAATATTGTGTAAGGCAAGGCAACAGGAACAGTTGTAATATTATATACGTGCATATTAATGGCAGCTGGTAGAAGAATTAATTTTTCACTTGAAGTATGGATATTTAAGATTGGATACCCCCACTAGGAATTGAAAATAAAATATTTGATACATCAGGTAGGGTATTGTTATACTTTGGGTGTCTTAAGTCGTAAAGTGTGTTTTCCCCATGCTCTTAATATCTCATTAACACAATAATATTGTAGTTTTCCATTAAAAAATTCCACGCAGGCACAGCCACAGCCGAGCAGCTGTTGTGATATATATGGTTTCTCAAAAACGGTTACTTGTCCAAAGAATAAACATTAAAATAAAAAAAACCAATTCACAAAGAGGAAAAATTTGTAGGGTCTTACCTATAAAAGAAAACTTTTTGAAAAGACTCCCATCTGAACATATGTGGTACTGTGGTCTTTGTATTGTACTTTTAAAGAAACCTTTGTAATACATTTCTGGAATGAGAATTTTTTTGGTACCAGCAATCATTATAAATAAATGAAGTATTCATTTATTATAAAAATAAACAAAGCTCTGCACTTTATTTTACATCTGATATTAGTAGACTGCACTAGGCAATTTTTTCCTTACAAGTAAAGTGCAGTTAGATAAATGTAAGTTTTATTTTATTGTAAGCAATAAAAATCAATGAAATACCAGTAATTATTATTCTAAAGTACTGTAATTGATAAATTGAAGGCTAAACAGTATTTTCCAATTATGAAATTTTGTGTAGCAAAGTAATAAATTTACATAATTGATTAAAACTGTTCGTCATTATATATTATTCTGTTTGAATTTTCAAATACCGGTACACATTTTTCAACAAACTTAGAAAATGCAGTTGTCAAAACCACAAAAAAAAAAAAAAAGACAAAAGTAAATGTTCAGATATTCTTGGCACATGGTGGTCAAGTGAGTAGAGCACTCATAAGATAAATCAGGTTCAAATCTCATCGGGATTATCCAAATTCTCATGTGTGAAAATTGTGTTGGGACAATAAATATGTACTATTACTGGTAGTTTATTTGGTTTGTGTAGTAACTACATTATTTTATCCATGAAAACCAACAAATACTGGGCTTAATATTTATAGCGATAAAATGACAGCGTAACTTAAACACTAGTTTTCCCCATCGCCATTATGAAAAAAATTGTGATCCACTATAACTAATGAATTTTCACCACGTTGCGAGGTAAGCTTCTGCCAATTCTGATCATAATGTAACCTAGCGTAGCGTTAAATGCACATGACGGTAAAATTAGCATTTTGCTGTACTCTCGAAGATTTCGATGAACAAGCAAAATTTAACACACGTTTGAAATATGTGCTGAATTGCTGCTGTACTTCTCTTTATTTAGTTGGTTTTATAGAGCGAGATTATCAGGACCCACAGCAAAGTGCCATGAATAGCAATGTCAGGGCACTGTGTAGTGTCGTCTCTTCACACAAATAGCAAGCGAGTGTAATCCAAATTAAATTATTACTTTAAAAATTTTTTCGTCAAGAGTAGGAGATTGAAAATAAGTAAGAGATTATTAACAGACTTACAATGGAATCATTGTGCAACGTCTAAGAATTGATCCCCAGAAAGGAAAGGTGCCATAGTTCGTAGTGGGGAACAATCCTAGCATTCACTTGGAGTGATTTTGTAAGACCATAGAAAACAAAAATCAGGATGGCAGGATTGTGAATCAAATTGGTGTCCTGAAGAATGTGAGTCAAACATTTTAATTACTATGCTACCTCACTGCTAGCTCCACTGTGTGATCTCTCTTACTTTCGTCCATTCCTATAGCTGGTAGAACAAGTGTGATTCTCTCAGCCGGTTCCAGTCATCTTGAATCTCTTTAACACTACCTGATCACAGGGACTACTTTTTTTTCCATTCGTAGGAATGTTTCTTTGGTAGGTTTGTATTTGTCGAGATAATACTCGTCTTCTTCTGATATCCAAGTGCAGTGTTTTTTAATCAAAATTGAATCAATGCTTGTGTTTGCAACACCGGTGGGCTGTGGTTGTTTCAGGAGCGCTCTCTCCCTCACGAAGGCTCGCGCGGCGCGGGCGGGGCGACTCGCACGGAAGACTCGCAGTTGTTCCCTGGGCGCGTGCCGCCCTCGGAGCCCCAGATGATGACGCGCAGTGGCTTCCAGCCATACAGGCCAGAGCACCCCCCTGCACCCCCAGGACCTCCCCCACCCTTCGCCATGGATCCCGCGGCGGCGGCTGCTGCGGCTTACAGTCCCTATCATCCGGGCCTGTACCCCCCGCACCTGCAGCATGCATACAGGCAAGTAGCACTACCATCAGTCTTGTCATTATGGCCATCACAGGAGTTGAATCAATCTGAGGTGGAACATCAGCTGTAATCTTGGATTTCAGCTGTAATCTTGGATTTCAGCTGTAATCTTGGATTTATTTAATTTTGCTAGTAAGTTCGTGTTTTGATTGGGCCATGATGGTGCTATTGGCTTGTTTAAATTAGAAATTTTTATAATCCTTAAGTTAATTTAGCTTGTATGGTTGCAGAAAGACCTTTTTTTTTTTAATTCAAGTTCTGGAACCCTTGAGTAGTGCTGTGCGACATCCAAAATTTTATATCGACATTAGACATGAACCAGATGTCGATTAAAGTTTGACATGTCGATTTCGACACCATGTCGACTTCGACACCATGTCGACTTCGACACCGTGTCGACTTCGACACCGTGTCGACTTCGACACCATGTCGACTTCGACACCATGTCGACTTCGACACCATGTCGACTTCGACACCATGTCGACTTCGACACCATGCCGACTTCGACACCATGCCGACTTCGACACCATGCCGACTTCGACACCATGCCGACTTCGACACCATGCCGACTTCGACACCATGCCGACTTCGACACCATGCCGACTTCGACACCATGTCGACTTCGACACCATGTCGACTTCGACACCATGTCGACTTCGACACCATGTCGATTTCGACACAATTTTGATTATTTCCCCGCGTGTCGAACAAGTAAATATTGCCATACAGTTTATTATATCTACAGCCCTACCATGATGCTTCGTAAATTGATATTAGTATTTCGGATAACAAACAAATCATTGAAGCTGGAATGTATGTGTTAAAAATGTTACTCAGGAAAGCATTATATTCATATTCAGTTTACCAAGCCTATAAACTGCTTGTTGATGAGCGACACTGCGAGGTGCGACCGTTTGCTTTGCTGACGTTAGGATAGTATTATATGCGACAGGATGTCCAGCTTTAATCGTCGTGTTGCACCTATTGTGTTGTGGTTGTAGCCACGAGACAATAACACATAATCTGGCAACTGTAGAGGGGGGAGTGGGTTAATAATTTGGTTTTAATATTTGAATAATTTTGTTTTCATTAAATGCTAACGATCCTATGTTTACATTCTTGTCTTCATATTGGCGGCTGGTGATAGTATTTTTTTTGTAACTATGCCACCCCAATGTACATAATACATTAAAAAAAGCAATAAACCATACATTGTAAAGTAAATTCGTGTGCTGCATCACAGCCTCATGCAAGTACGGGTAATTTTAAACTAGTCATACCCATGTGTTTTTTTACAGTGTATCGTGGTAAACGTACAGTAAATACAAGTAAAATAACAAAACCACAGTAGATGTATGTTTACACACTGTTGTGTAAAATAACCCGTACTGTAAGAGTAAAAGAAAATTAGAATTATTTTGCTTTCGTGGTTGTGGCAAGAATGTTACCGATAAATAAGTTTTATTTTCTAAATATCAGTTTAGCAATTAGTTTCGAGCGCATAAATTAGTTTAGCCAATGAATTTTTATATTTCGACAATGTGTAAATTTTCAACATTCATTTTAAACGACTGAAAATGTTTCTAGTCTTAGAGGATTCCAACCCATGACCTTCAGACTATCAGCTCAGCATTATAACCACAAGAACACAAGTATTCGATACACATTTAATCTTGTAACTTCAGCGGTAGAATTTCATCGATAGAATACATGAACAACTTATGTAATAGGATATTTTAGACTAATTGGAAATATTTTGACATACTGTACACCAATTACCAAATTTTATTCCACTCTACGCGTATATCTGCTGAATTATATTCTACAAGTAAGCATAAAATAGTACGTCATTGTATGCGACGATCTAGTTTTAAAAACCAAGTCATACAGACAACCAAATGAAAAACAAGTTTATGCACATAAAATATTTGGAATAGGTTTCTATGAAATAAATGATACACAAACTTCATTAATGAAGTGGCAGTTGTGACTACTTGAAAATATTATTCAAGAATTCAGTTAGGCCTACAACTAAATCACAAACCATTTTAAGTTTGAAGTTTAATCTGCATATTAATATTTGCATAGACAATTCACAACTGAAGAGATTTATAACGAATTAATAATTGTGTTTGAGATTCTTAAACAAAGAAACAAAATTTGCATTAGATAGAATAGGAAATATTTGCAATGCATATTAAATGACGCAAATGGATTGTTAAAAAAATTATTGCATGCATAGCATAGTAAAATTTTCACATTTAAGGCCGATTTATATAAACACGAGGGCTGACAATGCTTTTTTGTGTATAAATGCATATGTTTATGTGAAAGGGTTCATCCATTTACCGTGGTTTAATAAAACCTACAATACAAGAATTAGTGTAATCGTTTTTAATTTCACTCTGTATACATTTTTAAAAACTTTATGGACCAAACATGAAACTTCACTATTCATTTTTACGTAAAAATGTTTTTTTTTATGAAGTTATTAATAAAAATTCATGACAGTCATTGTAAAATTGTACGTTGAAATACATATTTTTGCAATGATAACGATGTGTTGATACAATGACAGTACAGTAATAAAACTAAAAATTACTAGTAATGTTGCTTAATTTCTTTATATGTATATTTGAAAGCAGGGGTAGATTTTAAGAATTTAAATGGCCTGTCCATCGGACAGGTAAAGTTGCAAACTTACCTGTCCGCAACAAGTTTCACCTGTCCTGCATGCAAAGCTATTTTTTATTTTTTTAAATCAATATATACACAGGTATATTGCACTAAACACGTTATTTTTACACTCTATACTTGATGTTTTGTACAATTAGGAGGATAAATCACACATATGGTATTCACAAAATGCTTGACTTCATGTTTCGGAATTATCTGATGAATTGCCATCAGATTCTTCATTTTGCTGCAGCGTATCTTCACACCTTTTA
>PNEQ01003822.1:10005-28299 GCA_003012365.1 Medauroidea extradentata
ACCAAGCGGCGCCGTCAATCGCAGGAGGCAGAGGGCGCCGATACGCCTCCCCGACGCCCCGCATCACCAACAGCAGGCGCCAGGGCGCAGTAGCATTGGCCCCCTGGAAGCCGCACCCAGAGTTTCCCCCAATAACCTCGCGAGTCAACCCCCTTAGCGCTACACGGTTTGTTTCATTTTCTGTTGGGCCTCGAGGTGGAAAATTCTCCCTCTCGTTAATCCATTCAAGACAGTATTGCCCCACCTACTCTCCCAGAGGCTCATCCTTGAAATCAGACAACCTCAACAACCTCATCACCCGAGACCCTTCCCAGCAAGAGCCCTGTTTACGGAGCCACAAGCACCCTGCTCCCAGGGGCCAAACTAAGACGCCTAAAGGTAACTTCACCTTAATACCTCCAACGAGCGTCAGTTTGATCAAATTAATCCTTTCGATGCATCCATGCAAATTAATCCTTGGATGCATCCATGCAGTTGGCTCTGTCAATATACATTTTCAGTGCGTAACTCTGATAACTTATTAAACGACTCTAACCTCGTAAGTTTATTATGTAACGAGTCATTCTACAAGTTAATTAAACTGACAACTAAATTATAATGCATTTGGTAAATATAGAAGAGCTGTAATTAGAAATGTTTTGTTATTTATCCTTAAGAAAGTTACGGTGTGCTTTTCTCATTTTCATTTCGTTCTAATTATAAACGTATTCTCATCAATTAGTACTGCATTCTAAAGGCGTTTATGAAAATTTACTTGCCGGAACGTCTTTAGCTGAAGTAGGGTAGGTTATCTCAGTCATGTGATCAGGTTTTGTCTGTTACCAGGATTTGTTTACCCTTACAATGCTATTAAAGGTTTTAAAACTATAGGAATAAGAAAAATATTAAAAATATTAAAAAAAAAAAAAAAAAAAACAACCATCAACCAACATATTATCCACATGATAAATATTTTGCTATATGCTACGTCCACCATGCATTCTTTACACGTATATTTAAATATAGTATTTGTTTTAGTAGTTGTTCAAGAGGTCATCAGTTGAAATTTCGAACGCAGGCAAACTTCACACAACAAAAACTTAAAATTTTGCCTGACTTACCTCTACCCAGCTGAATTTTTATAAGCATCTTTAGTGAAAATGTCTTCATTTTAAATTAGTAAATTTATGTGAATACAAAACACATTTTCTTGCCTGAAATGTAATTACGGGACATGAAATGTTCTATTATGCATTGTAGGTTAGGCATAAATCTGCAGTATGTATTCACTTTATTTTTATTTATGTAATTGTTCACATGTAATTAGAGTGTCGTTTTGCTTTAAGTAGATGTTAGCAAAATAAATATGTAATAAAAGTCTTCCGTTTCTGTTACGGCCACTGTTATTGGTTTATGTATTTAGAGTGGATGTCAAAATTTGATCTTGTCGGTTTGAATAGACAACCCGGATGTACGAACAAAATTTTGCAATGGTGAGTGTTTATTTACGGTACTATGTCTCCCTAGCAGTATAAATTACACAACTTAGGAGCATATTTTGCAGAGTGCCACATAGTGATTTGTTGTGTGTGGTTGTACTCACAGTTAATTTTTCTCTCAATTAGATAAATACATAAGGTGTAGGAATTTTACCATGTTCTTTTCCTGGTGCCACTGAAAGAGTTCCTGAAGAAAATTAAGAATTACATAGCTACTAGAGATGGTATCTCGCTTTAAAAACTGAAGCAGTGAATAATAAACGTAAAAAAATTACATAAATGTGCATAAACAGTGGCGCGCTAGCTATTGAACAGCTGTTACAGTTCACTGACCTCATTCCCTGACGGCGCGCTGCAACCTTCCGCCATGTTTGTCATATTTTGCAGTGTGATACAACACCTCTACAGCACCTGTTTGGTTTTTAGTTACTTCACACGCGAGAAATAAGCGTATGGCAAGTCACTATAACATTTTTCTGTAATTTTTTTATGTGAATTCTGAGAAAAATGCAGGAAATGTACTGGAAATATACAGAAAATTGGAATTGGAATCTGGCTGGACACTCTGTTTAATTACGTATCTACTTCATGTATGAGCGTGTAGAGGGCCACATGTGAAACCTCAAGGAGATAATATATATATATATTTTTTTTAATTATTGTTTACATAAGTTTACAATGAGAAACTTTAGCTAGGAACGGTGATGCCTGCAGAATTTTGGTATTGGTTTCACCCGGTGACATCACTGCGGTACATAAGAGCCAAGGGGAGAAATCTTAATTAATTTTACTTATTGATGCTGCGGTAAGATGTAGTTTTTTGTTTAGCGTCAACGTGCAAGTAATGTGTTGTAGAACAAAACATGCAGAAATGATAGTATTATTTAAGTGCTGTAAAACCATACCAACTATGCATATTTCTTGATTATGCTTGCCTGTGAGCTTGCATAGATTAAACTGGTTGATGTATTCTAAGTTGGTGATTATGATTCTTATTGGTTGCATAAAGTTTGTTAAAAAAAATCACATTGCAGAGAAGGTGGTTGGCAATATTTTGTAATATTATTATTATTATTATTATCCTAGTCATTATGTGAGGTCAATTATTTCTTGGAGAAGATTGTGGGCAGATGAACTATCTCTCTGCTGTTGTCAGGCTTACTTTTGGTGGGTCTGTGTTTACTTCATATCCCAGCCTTATTTTCAACTGATTTTTTCCCGTTAACTCCTAACCCCTACCCCAAATTCTGGTACACTATTAAATGGCAGATAATTGCAGGGCAATCCCCCCCCCCCTTTTTTTTTATATATAGTAGTTTTAGAAAATTACTTTGTGAAATTATTGTTTGTATTAGTAAAATTCAAGTTTGTATAATCTTCTCTGCACTGTTCCGTTTTGCGTACAGTTTTACTTATTGTAATTTTTGCTTATTTAATTGTAGGAGCAAAGGCATTTAGCGCAAATTCAAACGAAGTGATGATGTCATTGCCTGCAACATATAACAGTATCCAAGGACGTGGTCCTTTGGTTCGGAAAGGTTCTCCGAAGTTGCGCACCTCTTACAACATGAAGAGATTTGAGGATTTGAAGATAGTGGGTGTGAATGCAGGCTCTAGGTGTTGTGAATGTGAGGGAGACATGATGGGAGAAGACCATTTCATGTGAGTAATACGTGAATGTGATTTGCAGCAAGAATTAGTCAGTGTAGAACTGTACCAGATTTTCTTGGGAGCAAATGATATGGACTTAGGTACATGGTGGTAACAAGCATGTAACCATTGTTTTTGCAATTTGTACTAGGTGCACAGGTCAGAATTATCACACTGGCCAGCCGTACCTTGCAGCATCCAGATGGCTTGCAATGATTGTTGCCTACATGCACTTCTGTGCTGTGCCTACACAGAGAAAGGGTTTGGAAAAGAGGGGGAAACATACGGTTGAGTGCTGTGGCTGATTCATCAGATAAAGCCTTAGCTCATTTTGCAAGCTAAATTCAGAAATTTAATTGTTAAGTGTTCCATTTTATATACATGTGTATTTACTTAACTTAAATACTTTATCTAATATGCACATATTTGACCCTATGGTTTGGCTAGTACCAGTGGTCTCGTGGACCAAAGCGTTTATGCAAGGTTTATGGACCTATGGCATTGTGTGGGATGAGCTCCTCACTAAAGAATGCATTCAAACATGGTACTGTATATGTTTTTTTCTTAGTTCCTCTTGCCAACACACATCAAGATTTCACGACATATCTTCCTAATTTGCAGAGACCTTCAATTGAATGGATTTAGTGATAATTTATTTAAGGGTTATGCAGCTGTTGTATACTTGAGATTTACTGATCCATGTAATAATGTTCACATCTATCTTCTGCTTGCTAAATCTAAATTCCTCCATTTTAAAACACTTACTCTTCCTAAGCTGGAGCTGTGTGGAGCTTACCTTGCAGTCAAACTACTGGAGTTTTTGTAGGGTCTCTTTTCGTACGGACTGAAATTTGAGAAAGTTAAAGGTTTATCAGACTTTGATTATTTTGTCATGGCATCGCACTTTGCCACAACCTTCTGAACAAATTTGTCTCCAGTAGAGTGCCTGACATTTAAGAAAACTTGGTAATACAGTCAACTCCCGATTCAACGACCCTTCACAGTTCCCGGGAATAGGGTCGTTATTTCGTAGGGGTCATTATTAGAATTTTAACCAATTTTCGGTGACCCCCCGATCTCTAAAATGTCGGAATTTACCATTTTATATCATTGAATAGGCGTTCACTTGTCTTTGGCGCAAAAATTATGAGTTTTTATTAAATTGATACACATTTATTTTGAAAAGCGAACACAATGTTGTTGAAAGTATGCACTGAAGTGAATATATCACATTTTTTATGCTCAAAATTAAGCAAAAACGTAGCTGGCAATATACCTACAGTCAAGCGGCCGCAACGACCATTTTTGTAAGTTATTTTCAAGACTGCCGCAATTAAGTTTATTAAAATAAAAATATTTTTCAATAAAGTGAAATATTTTGAAATTTACAAACATTGGAAACGGATATGTGACCTTTTTTTTTAGGCTCAATATTAAGAAAAAATGTCGCCGGCAATATTCATTCTTGCGGCCGCAACAACCGTTTTTGGAAGTAATTTGCAAGAATACCACTATAAAGTAAGTGAAAATAGTAATATTTTTCAATAGAATGACGTATTATGTCTGCGTTTCCAAACTATTTACAGGTTACTATCGCAATGATGTTGATTGAAATAGTAATTTATTTAAATAGGCAAATACAATGTGTCATGGTTGACATCTAAGACGTATCGTCGACACATTATTAGGCAAAAACTTTGCCAGTTATGGTAATTCTAGCTGGCGCAACATAAGTTTTGACAAAGCTGTTTGCATCCTGTGAACTTGTCTGTGTTTACGTTACATCAGCGAGCGACCACACATGCGTGTACGATAATTTGTGTGTGCAAGGACGTATCAGAAAACTGGTTACTTTAAAAAACAACATACACGACGTGTCTAACCTGCGTGACTTGTGCCTTTTTTGACCACTACCTAGTCACAGCTCCTGATGCTCGCTCAGCAGATGGGAAGTGATGATATCACTACTGTCTTTGTTTTGCAGTTCTTTCACTTCTCTAGCTCAGCCAGCTATGTGAAAATAATCTGCTTGTATAAAGATTCTACCGGTACTATGTGTACGAGTTTTTTACGCACTTCGCTAAATTGCATGGAGATGGATTTGATACTCAGTTTCAATTTGTTCACCAACAGTAAACAATTACCAACATCAAGATGTTGATCATTGTTAATAAACTTGGCTAACACATTCACAGATGAACTTTAAACCTACACAATGCAGTTTCTTATTTTCTTTTTGCCGACTTATACAATTGTGTCCGCAGCTGCTATGTACGGTCGAGCCGATTGCGTGTGTGTGGACACAAACCCACGTGTGGGCTAGTAACCCACACCAGACATGCTGTTGTCAAGTGTCTTACTGCCCTACATCACGCACATTTAAGACATGCACCCAACGTTTCTTGCTTTCAAGTGTGAAAAGAATAATGATTTGTAAACATTACTGTGCATATATCATTAAATGACATGATAGTAATTATACTTAATGGCATTTAATTAACAAAACTGGGAATTTTATAAAGCATAAACAAACACGACATATAACCGTAATATTACAGGCACAAATAAAGTCTACCGAATCCAAGGGCACTAGAAATCAGTGGCAAAAAAGTTACGGAGCGCATGTGATGAAAAAGGGTTGAGCGAAATGGCCTTTTGAAGTGGTAGACCGGTGGATGGAAAGAGGCGGGTGTGGCGCTGGCTGGTTGGCCAGGGGAAGGGAAGGTGCAGGCAGGCCCGCCAACCATTGCGTCGCGCGGGAGGAAGGGACAGCAACGTATTTACACGCCGTGTGCAGCAGTACGTTTTCAAGAAATAACAGCAACAATTTGCAGCCGTAATAATTGCAACCCTTTTTTCTGTTATTTTCTTTGAATTTATATATGTATTATTTCTTTAGATATTTGAAGCAGTTTTTTTCCCACGGTTCCGTAAAAAGGGTTGTTACTTCAAGAGGGTCGTTGTTCCTGGTGTCGTATGATCGAAAGTTGACTGTACCATCTGAATGTAACCTGGCAGATTGTGCACAAGAGGGTTAACACCAGATTTGAAGAGTCAGTCTGTGAATGCCCTGCTACTATAAACAAATTTGAGTAAGGAATAAATAGAATTTATTCCTAAGTATTCGCCATTGTGGAAGTTGCATGTAGTGGCCTTCATACTGTGATTTCCACGAAATATTGTGGCCTTCGTACTGTGATTGATTTGCACGAAATGCAAAGGTCGGTAAGCCGAATCATGTTGTAGAACCACCGTAGCTCGGCGAACTCGGTGCAGACTTGGGCAGATCTGCCATTCTTTGTTGTGTTGCAATGCGAAGCATCCTATTCTATTGCCAAAAGTAACTTATCTTACCAATTTAATTGTTGATGACTGTTACTAAAGGTTTTTTCCATGCTGGGCTCAAAGTAACAGAGTCAATTATTGAGCAACAATTTTGGGTACTATCTGCCCATAAGACGATCAGAAGCCGGATTAGTAAATGTGTTTCATGTTCCAGGACAAACTCTTCACAACATCAGCTATGCTGTGGACTATGGTGGCATTTTCACCATGAAGCTGCACCAGTTCAATGGTGTTAAGTGACCCAAGGCATACTCAAGCAGTTTTGTTTGTCTGGCAACCTAGGTTGTGCATCTCAAAGTTGTTTCTGACGTAAGGGCGTTGGACCCCTAAAAATTCATTTTTTGAAATTGTGTGTGCCAAACACTGTTCAAATTTTGTCATTTCCCCAAATAACCAAATTTATAGCCCTATAGTTTTTGCTTAATCACTCATCAAAGTCACAAAATGGCTAATGCGGTGTAGGCAAAATTAAAAAATGGCAATTAACTAATGAAATAAAAATTACAGGAGCTGAATTTTATGTTTTAGACAAAATTAAATTTTTACTATTTCAGGAACATCCTCAACTCAATTTAATGCAAACATTTACTCATTTTCATCCATTAAAAAAAAAAAAAAAAAAAAAAAAATTCCAAAATGTATCTCTTTGTAATTTTGAAGGTGTTTTGAAGTCGCTCAGAGCTTTTAGTACATGAATTATCTTGTTGCTGCCGGCAGTTTCTTTGCCTGGAAGTAGCAAGACGACTTCCAACTTTAGTTGTCAGTGACATCTCACCAAGTGAATTTTGGTCAAGTGAGACCAGACCCCATCCTGCGGCCTTGGGCTATCAGGGAGGGGCGAGAGTGGAGAATTGGAATGTAACTGAGTGGTCATTAAAAACCTGAGCTTTGCCTATACCACTACACTACACCAGCAGGGTTACTAACTGTGTAACAATGTTACCATGAACAAGCTGTAATGGACATAACAATGGACGACTTGAAAAGAGGCGGAGCTTCAGTCAGGTGTGGGATACAATTCCTATCTCCATGGATACTGCAACCAAACATAACCTTCATTTAGCTGTTTGGCATCAAATGTCCCGTATGAGATGTACGCTAATAAAATTAATTATTTGTTTGGAATTTGCTGGTTTTTCAGGTAAACATTAATCGTCTCTATTTGCGTATCTTAACCATGAAATTGAAGTTAACATTTTTTCCCCTTGCATGCAAATCTATGAATGCGCAACATTTTTGCTTTCTGCAACTAACAAATTAGCATGTTTGTAAACAAGCTGTTTCCCACAGTACGTTTCCCCTGCTGTGACGTCGGGGGGCGTGTACCTCAAGTCGTCCATTGTGCCAGCATTTTAAACATGCTATGTGGTAGTTTTGTTACTTTCGTAATTTTTACCATGGATGGAGGTGGAAGATAATATTACAAATGTAGTATTATGTGTAAAGAGAATGACTTGGAGTGTGAAAGTGTTTGTTTTTGAAGTTATTGTGTATGTTGTATTGTGGCTACGATTTTTTGTTGTTGTAAATAATATTAGTACTTAATTACTTTACAGGGGATATCTGCAGTGTTTGAGGTGCCAGTATTCTACGTGCTGTTCTAAAGCAATGGCAGAACACACTGTGATTTTCCATGACAATTCACGTACACCACAGTTCAGTCTTGGTCGTATCAGCCAGCTGTCGAAAGAAATGTTTTGTGTGTGTGGCTTCAGGTCTGCCAGTGGAAACAAGCTCGGTAATAACCAATAATATACTGCTGCAGTGTATTTGAGGATAAGTGTGACTAACATAATGAAAATTGGTTTTTTTCTAATATTTAACCTGTTCTCTGTTTGATTTTGGTTCTTAAATATTGATTCTCAAAACTCAGTTATTAGTTTTTAACAAAAGTTTAAATGTGCTAAAACTTTTTAAATATTTGCACACTTGTCATTATTGTATAGTAATAGAATGTAGAGTCGAATCCCATTGATACGACCCCTCATGGTTTCCGGGAAAAGGGTTGTAAAAACGGGAGGGTCGTAATAGAGAAACAGGTACAATTTGGGTTGATTTTGACCCACGCAATGCCCCTATACATCAATACTTGCTGTTTTTTGCATAAAGTATATTATAAATCATCTCTGAGGTAAAAAATACAATGTATTAAATACAAATAATGACAATAGTAAGATGTCTCCGTCAAAAATGATATTCTTGGGAGCAATCTTCAGTCTCTTCTCGTCACGAAAAACGGCATCCACACAGTGCAACAGGCACATTTTCTTTGGCTTAGTGTGGGAAAATTATATGATTTAGTATTGAAAAGTTGACTTATTTGATGTTTTATTAAACAGATATATCTCGTAAGTCATTGCCAGACCACTGTGTATAAATATCCTGAGTTTTTCTTAAGTTTAAGGGTTTTAAAAATTTCCTTCGGTTTATTCAGTCTCTTTCAGTACTTGTAAAAAATTTAAACGTTTTATTACAAAAAATATATGGCTCAATGAAGAAAATTTGTCTAGCGTACCTACCCAAACAGTATTTATTCACTAATGGAGTACTGTAGCTGAAAATTGTGTTTCGCCATGTTTTAGCGATTTAATTTGTGTTCCTACTCCTTGCGACTAGGGGTGTGAGATATTTAGAAGTTATGTATTGCTATGCGATATTTCAAAAGTATCGCAATACACGTGATATATCGCGCTATGATAAAATCACAATGTATCACGCTATGTGATAAATATTACTTTGCTTTGAATATAGCACTAAGAAAATGTCGCTGTCCTTTTGAAATATCGCAAAAATAAATTTATCTTGATGAAAGTATCTAATGCACCGCACCAGGTGCGTCTTTAGCTAGAGAAAGGCGACATATCCCATCAATAATGTGCGTAGTTTTTATTTTATTATAAAATATATTTTCAGTACAATAATATTTCTTCTAGGGATTAAATTACATAAATACACAAACTATAACAATAAACCAATTTAAAATGAAGTACGATGGTTCACATACATTTAACGCCTTTCTCATTCATCACTCTCATTTGTGCAGTTATACTGCTTCATTCGTAGAAACGACTTTCCTTGAGTCAGTAAGATTCGTAAAAATAGCAAAGCTTCTCTTGTCGGAAACTAATAACATTCTCAATACACTATGGATATTTCTAAACGTTAAACCACATCAAAATGTAATAAATATTGCAATCTTTACTCATGGAGACCGTGTGACTACAGCCACCACTATCACAATTACCTTGTCATATCAGTTACATTGCAGGTAATACAGTACTAGTAGTCTGTTGACTGTAAAATAATGCATGCGCATCAGCGGCTTGTTGAAAGGGGTGGAGGGAGAGAGAAGTGGGACATGTCCCTCCCTTCCCAATCCAAAACAGATACTGTGATCTTAGTCGTGTACCAAGACATAACACCAATTATTAAACACAAGTTAATTTATTTTTTATGATGAAAATTATTGCAGACGGAGAAGGAAAAAATCAAGCTTCAGTAACATGTTGGGTATGCAGGCCCGGAAGTAGGGGAGATGCAAACGGGGCCAAGAACCCCCACCCCCCAAAATGTTTGAATTTACACTACATAGAACTTTACCTTACGGAAACTGCTTAAGAGTGCGAGGTAGATAAATAAACGCTGAAAACGTCAATTGATTCCTACGTTTTTTTTCGAAGCTAATATGGATAAAATATTCAATGACAGTCACAGATAACGGTATTTGTCAACTTTATGAGTAAATATTTATCCAGAATTACTAATTAGTTACGCGTGTTCTCTTGCGCCGCAGTTAAATGCACGAGGTTTCGGCATCAGAGATTGTACCTCAGAAGTCCGTAGTATTAGAAACAGTTTTGTTTAAAACTATTGTCTAGGATTGCTATAGTTTAATTTTCGCAAATTGGCTTCAAGAAATCTACAGTTACAGATTAATGCTTTTAGCGTTGAATTACGTACCACGCTCTCTTAAGTCAATTTGCAAAAATAAACAATAGTAATCATGGATAATAGTTTTAGCCAACGTTTTAAACAAACTGTTTCCGATTTTACGAACTTCTGAGGCACAATCTCTGATGCCTGAACCTTGTGCATTTAACTGCGCTGCAAGAGATCATGCGTAATGTATTAGTAATTTTGGATAAATACGTATTAGTAAAGTTGGAAAATACCATTATCTACGATTTTCATTGTGTATTTTATCCATATTGGCTTCGAAAAAAGAATCGAAGTCAATAGATGTTTTCAGCATTTATCTATCTACATACTACGCACTCTTAAATAACGCAATTTTGCACCTTAAAATCTTCATTTTTCCAGGAGAAGGCACCCAGCCCCTTCCCACCGCATTATTGGGTGGGGGATCAGTGTTACTTGTAACATTCACATCTCACCTAACATTTTTCATTGGTGTATTAAAAATGCATGATTACTGTATCTTGATGTTTTGTATATTTAACCTAGTAATATAGCTTATAAAACCAAATTGAAACATTATGAAACTAACTGTTGAGATTTGGGCCCCTTGAAAAAAAAAAAAAGTCCATGTTTGCGCCTCATCCCGTACTAAAAAGATGAAGCCTCTACATTCAGATAGTGAAAAAGAGAAATGTAAAGCAAAAATGTTTTTTTCATTTTACTTGTTTTCAAAATATTTTCAGTGGAATCCCATTGCTACGAGAGTTCGTAACAGCACAAAAATTGTCGTAATTACGAGTTGTCGTAAGAACAGAATGTTTATATAAACAAACTATTTTATAGGTTATTAACGTATGTGGGATAGGAATAATAACAGTACAGTTTACCTTGGCTACTATCTCTGCTATTATAAAACAAGACTGCCAAAAAACAATAGGCATTTGTTTACCAGGCATAACTTTAAATAATTTTATTTATTTCATGATCTCCATTAGCTTTTTGTTACAATTTTCACTCGCGACAGCACGGCAAAACGTAAGGTAAACAATATAAAAATGGATGTCTAGTGAAGCGGTAACTAAAACCATATACCTAAGGCTGTGTCCCAATTTAAAGGGTACTCTCTGGAGAGAGCACTCTTTCGCATACAGTCAAACCTCTTTAATACAAACCTGAAGGGACCAAATTTTGTCTGTTTGTAATAATGTGGTTTGTATTAACAGGAGTTCACTAAAACCTTAAAAATTTTCTAAAGTTTTGGTCACACTGTTTATCCTCGCAAATCAAACAGTCTTTTCACTACGATGACTTCCTTTTACTTAATAGCTTGATATTGCATTGTTTAATGCATAAACAAAATTTTTATTAAACATTAAAGTAATTATTTATCAACAAGTATATATGTATTGGTTTTTTATCTGTTAACATTTTTTTTTCTTTTAAAAGTTACAGCATCTCTCCCGCCTTTACCCCAAACATGATATTTATTATTCATGCTTAAATGAGCACAAGTATTACACATTTATAATACTTGAGTATGCCCCTGAATTATTAAAAAATAATTATGTAAATACAAATAATAATGGTACGGTATATATTACACAAAATGAGGGTATAACTGCGTAATAGTTAAAAACAATGCCGTTTTAAAAGAAGAAAAAATGGTTTACTGGGTGTGAGAAGGTCCCAATTTTTTTGTTTTCAATACGAAAATCTTGTTTTGGGGACACGGAACAAGTAATTGAGCTGTCATTATCTTCATGTAAGCATTTCCTTTCAGCGTCTCGATACGTCAGCCGGCAGTTATTGTGGCCTGCGATATTGATAACAAAACATAACTGTTCACTCACTCACTGCCCAGCAGTTACATGCTACCTGCACTCTATCATAAAATTGCACAACACTTGCATGAAGCAACTAACGACAGCAACCATTATTACATAAACTTATACAATTAATATGTTGTAAATTAAATAATAAATATTACACACGTTGATCATGTCACCAAAAGTACCGATTTTGATAACATTTGGTCTATTAAGAGTTATTTGGTTCTTAGTTTTTGTTTTATTTTCATTTACGTTGCTGAAATGGGAAGGTGATAAGTCTACTTCAATACGTGTGTTAAAAATTGCTTTGCCTGTACACACAGAGTACTAAACTAGCGTGCAGTATTTTCGTAGAAAGTGTTTTTCAGTGGGACTTTAAACAGTGACCCTATTATTTAATTTGTGGAAAGTATGTGTTTTACTCAAACACATGTCTCTATCGTATTGTTTTATGACTGCTGCTGGTATTTTTCCAGCTACAGAAATGTCAAAAATAAAATAACAATTGTTGAGGAGCTGGCAGTCGTTTTTTACTTTCTTTTCATAAGCAGGCTGTATTTTCAAAATGGCGGAGACAGTTTGAAGTGTGTCTTCTTTTTGTATACAAAAGACAGTAGAAACATTTTTAATAGTTACACATAGGGACCCATGTTTTTCACGTAAAGAATTTTCCCTCACTTTGTTTAGTGGTCTAACGTTGACATTGTAGTTCTGCTTCGTGGTCAGTGATTGTATATTTTAACTATCACGAGCCTTAGGATTCTACTGGCAAATCACAGACATGTGGTGTTGCAGGAATGTTATTGTAATAGGCTCAGTCAAATGAGATACGGCTCTTCCAATAGACACTCTGCCATAAACCATGAAGCAGAATTTCAGATGTGCACATAAGGCACTAAAACAAACTGGGGCAAAATTCTTTTCGCGAAAAACATGGGTTCCTAGTTATACATTAAAAACCACTTTTCGTACCACGTTATTGAAAAGCTAATGCGCCAGGTCCAACTAACTGCCTACCTGCACATCAGAGACTCAAAAATGACAGACATAAGGGCGACCTTGAAATGCGCCTCAAATGCTGCATCGCCTCAACTAGCTAAGCGCTGAAATAGTGTGCAAGGTTCCCGCCAAACTGATTTTTACTATGGGACATTAAGCGGTGACCATATAGTTTTATTGGTGAAAAGTCTGTAGCAAAGCTGTTCAGTGCAGGTCGCAATCTGTTTCTCACATACATCCGATTAGTACATTTTGAAGTACGGCAGTCAGAAAAGGTTGACTTTAGCCATGTTGGAGGGCTTAGAAACAGTGTTTTTAATTAGCATAGTGTCTTCACAATGACGTTCCGACCTTGTCTGAAATTTGTTTTCTTTTCGTACGTTGGCACAATGGACACACGTGGAATTTTTTCGTAGAAAAAACCTGTTTACGAACACGTTGCAATGCATTTCAAACATCACAGATTTACAAATATAATAAGGCTTATTGGTACGAAAAGTGTCCTGGCTTTGATTATTTAAAAATTAATTGCATACAATGAAATGGGAACTGCGTACAAAATGGTTTCCATAAAACTTCCATAACACTGCCATATTTTTGTTAAATTTTATGTTGTGTCTATTTCCACTTTGCACAAATGTTTGTAAATCCAATTGGACAAAATTAATACACTTAATCAGGGTGTCTACTAGGTCACTAAAGTCACGAAAGTCCCGATAAAGTTACGATTTGTGAAAAAGGTCACGAAAGTCCCAATAGAGTTACGATTTGTGAAAAAGGTCATGAAAGTCCCACAATAGTCACTAATTTGAAGTATATTTTGGTAAAAGTCACGAAAATTATTTTCGGGTGTTTGATTCTTGTCTAATCATTTGTCAAACATGCACGTTCACACTACTAGTATTTGTCGTACACTGTGCAAGTAAACTAAATAATTAGTTTGTATATTTATCATAGTCATCTTCATAAAGACAACTTAAATTAAGGTATATATTAATTTGCACATTTTAAAATTGGACATGCCTCACACTGAGGAAACATAATAAAAATTGTCGGGCATGTTGCACTTGTTAAAAAAACATTTATTATTTTTATTTAAACAGTTTTTCTAGAAAAAGTCACTAAAAAGTCACTAAATTTTACTTTCACAATCTGGTAGACACCCTGTTAATGTCGTGGTCATGTCCCTCATTAACGGGTATAAAAACTGAACGATGTCAACAACGAGGAATTCTACCAAAGATGAAACTTTCAATTGTTTTTTTGATATCTTAAAATATCATCATTGTAATGTGTGTGTGTGTGTGTGTTAAAAATGTAACCTCAAAATTGTAGGCTACGATTATAAGACGACCCCGGTACTTATAACTTATTTCGCTTGGAAAAAGTACCGTCTTATATTCAGGCCAGTGCGTTATGCTCAGCTCAGAGCAGTGAGTGAGTTGAGAGATTTTCGGTCAGCGCTTAGCATTTAGGTCTTCTGGTGAGGGGAGACGTGAGGTGAGTATGGAGCATCACCAGAATTAAGTGGTGGGGGGAAACTGTATATTCCCAAGAAACTCCACCGACCACATGTGAAAATCTGGGGATTGACCCCTCCAGTAATCGAACCCGTATTGCTTTGGTGGGTGACGAGTGGTTTGACCTTTCTGCCACCGTGGCAGAAAGCAGTAAATTGTTACATTACTCCCCCACCACTTTTCTCATAGCATATGTGATAATTTGTGAAGTTACAACAAAGAGAGAATTTCAATCTTTATACTGCTTCATAATACTTTGCAAGACAGGCACTCTGCATAATTCAGCATGACAAAACTAACAAGCCTATTGCTAGCTGATACTGCATTGTGATTTCAACAGAAAAACAAATGAAATTTAGTTTTATGTTTTTGTCATTATAGTTTCTTTTCTTCCCTTTCCTTTCCAAATTTACAGTGCACACTTCCTTAATGAAATGTAGTGGATTGCATCATCCCAGTTGACAACCACTCACACTCTCCAAGTCTTGCAGCTATCAACTACAAAGAGGGGCGCCCAGACTGTTACATCCTCAGTTACTTTTTATTTAGGTGGAAACCAAATTTTATTGAGAAAGTTATTTTCAGAAAAGTTTTAGAAGCGTGAACTGCCTGCTTGTCTGCTTCGCTTCAAATTTTTGCCTAAATAACTATAGACACTTCATGATAAAGTTGCTGCATAAATTTTTCTTTCAGCCATTTTGCGATCATCTTCACTATTTTTAACATGAAAACTTTCCTGAAACTAAAAACCAGTGGAAACGTATCTTTATTCTTGAAAATTTACATATTTCGTCCCGATAAAATACTGTTTTTAAATATTATAAGTATTACGGTGTGCTCAGTTTAGTATGAAAAGACTTTTAACCGAGCTTGATTTTAATAGAATTCCCTTGGACACAAAAATAAGTAGTCCTGTAATGAAGTTATGTAAAATTTTTTTACCTTATAGTATTATTATACATACAGCACTAAATATTTTTATTACAATGGAGCAACTTATTTTAACTCCTCGTAGAGTACTTTATAAACTTAATTTTATAAAATTAATGAATAATTAACTACCTGTATTACGTATTGTGAAGAACAAAAATAAGCTGTTTCTTACTTGTAGACCAATATTCAAAGGAAAGTTTGGCAACACATTTTAATATTATGGTAAATAAAGTGTGGACATGTTTTGCTGGCTTGGCTAGTTTTTTTATTATTAAAATGAACTTGGTACCTGCTGCAATTATTATCTTTCCATTATCTCTTACATTAGTGTTGTAATTTGTTACAGCAAACCATCTTTCACATTGCAAGCGGAAAAGTGCATACCCATCTCCAGCCCATGCTAAGGCTGCCACAATTCAGTCCGCTTCATTCCCTCCTTTAGTGACTCTAGACGATGCAGAGGACAATGCAAGTGAAGATCCCAGTGATCGCTGGTTGAAAGCTTTTGTATCTAGGAAAGATGATTCAGAGAACAGCAAGGATTTGCCAGAGAAAAAACAGCCACCACAGACAGGTGAGTGAAATGTCAGTAAAATTGTCACTACACACTTACTGTATTCTTTTTTATGATTCGTACAAAGTGTATTGGAAGTTGTTTTTTCTTCATAGTGCTTTGTTATTTGTGCGGGACTGACTTTACTATCCAGTGCTCAGTGTTAGTGTGTGTGTGCCATTCATAGTTTATTTTGGCTTATGTCAGCTTGTGTAAGTCCACAGTTGCAGCTCTGTAACTTGCTGCAGTTTTGAGCTTTGTTCATGAGATTGCTATCCTCAGAAACTTGTACACATTAAAGTTGTAGCGGTTTCAGTGTGTGTGACTTCAAAGGTGTGAGAGGTAAGAGTGTAGATGTTACTACACGAACACATGATGGCTTGTTTTTTTACATTATCATGATAATATGTAAATAAATTAATTTCTGGGCACTTATTCTGTAACTATTTTGTGTTCACATACGTTCCTCACGTAGAGACAGTCACCACTTGACTATCATTGTGAGACTAAGTAATATTCTGTAACTCTTCATGGTGCCATGGCTGATGCTCAAACGATTCGTGAGCGACTTTATAACAGCAGCTAGAGAGGTGGTGTTAGCGGGGTTGTGTGCGTGAAATTGTAAATATGGTGGCGGCATTGCGAAATTTAGATCTCTTAGATGAGCTCGAAAATAAGGAAAAGTGTCGGCAAATGCGATTGATGAGGAGGCAAATACGTGATACCCTAAATCCATTCACAGAAATGGACGAAGATCAATTCAGGCAATTGTTCGTACACGAAAAATAAAAACATTTCTGTATCAAAATTTACCTCTGAATAATTCCTTATTTTCCCTCAAGAAATTTAATATTTCGTACTGCCAAACATGCATTCTCTTGGAACGAAACTTTGTAGCTTCTGCCTCCATTTCACAAAGTTGATCCATTACCCAACCTTTAACCTGAAAACACTTTCACGTTGCCGCATAGCAAGCTGTAAATCGTGTGGCCGCGTGTTACTACTAATGGCCAGAAATATAACATTTACGGCGCAATTTTATTGGTTTCGGAAAGGTATCTACAATGTTGCCAAACCTATATCAAAGCTGTTAAAGAATGTTACAAAAATCGTTGACAGTTACGCGTGACTATCTGTATCGCTGACTATCAAAAGTCAGTAACGGATGACTGACGTTACTGAAGAGAAGTTACAGAATAAGGTCCCTGAACTGTTAAAAAGTCCACTCATTTGTGAAGTTGACACATTTTTTCCATCATCTTACGTGCTGATCTGTTTATTCATTTTATGTAATAGTTTCTTGTTTCTTTCGCTGCCCTCTTTAATTATTCAGTAAAATTCTCTTAAGATGCTTGTGATGGAACAGAAAAAAGTAATGCTTACTATCCGGGAAGTCTCCTTGAAAATATTAAATTACACATGTGTTTATAAGGTGTAAAATTGTTAACTTTACTAAGCAGGAAATTTCTTAAATGGGAAAAATGTCTTTAGAGGGTTTCACTGTATTTGTCCCTTTCTCCACCCATGTCTTCATCTCTTACTGCCTCGTTTGCTTCTTTACTTTTTTTCATTATACTTTTTAGAGATGTCACGATACCAGTATTTTCCGATTCTCGATTCCGATGCCGATACCATTCTCGATTCTCGATTCTACAAACCTCGATACCTTGTATTAAATTAGTATCATGTTTACCAAAATGAAACGCATCCAAAAAAATAATGAAATACTAAAATATGTAATCATCAAAATAGCATCAGAATACCGCATTAACTTAGTAATTGAGAGTAAATTATACATGACAACAACAAGTAATTACATTTTCCTAATTTTTTAAAATGCATGATCTACAACAAAATATCCTGGATATGTAAAAAATATCATACAAGACGGTACAGTATACAAAGTTGCAACAGGATATTAATGCACTGAGTTCACTATTACACAAACCACCGAATACTACTAATTAATTTTTGAGTCTTAAAAAGGCAAAATAACAAAATTATCTTCAGAGATTTTTATGCAAGAACACAAGCATTTTCACTCTTTCTGGGTCCAAGCGGTTTCTCTT